>ML326323.1:0-16233 GCA_005239505.1 Nicotiana paniculata | reverse complement strand
TGTTTGAATTTATTTTAATAATAATAGTATCACATAAAATAAAATCGAAATGGTATAAAATTCAGTTCAATATTCAGAAAAGGGAAAAAAGGAAAATAAGTTTGGGAAAAGTGACAAAATTATATGATAATGGCATAGATCAGAAAATAGAGTGCAAAACAGATTGACAACTTGTTTAAAATGGGGCCCATGCTGACTTGGACATGCTGCATTTGTCCAAATCAAACACAGTCTTCCTCATCTCCCTATGCCCCAAACATGTGGGATATTTTTGTTTTGGCAATAAAATATTTTTTTCAGATTCGTGCTAGCAAATCACATTTGGAAAAAAAAAATACTTTTTGCAAAAAGCGACTCAATTTCAAGACTTTTAATTAAAGAATAAAGGACATTTATTATCCACTACAACTTTTAGTGGTTTAATATGTGCGAATATATTTGCACTAAAATTTAAGTTTTATTGCATAAACACTATTAATTTTATTGTAAAACTAAATCAACCTACAACAGTAATCAAAATTTCATAATAAGTGTATATGGCGACTTAAAAGAAAGTAATAACTTGTTGCAAAGGCTAAGCATATTCAAATAAGGGATTTAATTGAACTCATCGAAAAATTATACTGTATAAATAAAATAAAAAGTTATTTTTTTGATTATATATAAATTTTTCCCTTACTATTTGGGTTGGAGGGGGGTTCTAATGTAGTCGCAAAAAGCATTTAAAATTTGCTTTAGATCACATATTCAAATCATAATTGTGACATTTTACTATTTTGTTGAATTCCCTTGGAACGAATTCTTGGCTCCACTTATATCCGGATAAATTATTGTAATAATATAAAAAAAATTATACTATCGAGATATAAAAATTAAATTATACAAGATTGAAAAAATATTATTGATGAAACTGTAATAAAGTATAATTCGTGTTGAGATAATCGTGTATAATTTAATGATGCAATGTCATGTTACCTGTCGCGGCAGACAACTTTGACCTATCACTTAAGTTTGCGATCTTTAAAATATTTTAATTAATAACTCACAAAAAAAAATTCAGAGCCACTGCATGTATTATTATTATTAGTAGTAGTATTATTATTATTTAAATGTTTCACAAATTTGTTGGTCTATTTTAGCAGATATGCAAATCCCATATGTCAGATATTTTGGAAATTTGAATGATTAATTTTCTTTATCGACTCTCCGCATCGACGTACAAATGGACAATTATTATCATGTCTAGATTTTTAATCTTATTGTCTTGTCGAAAAAGTCGTAGTACTAACGAAATTTAGTTGTTCTCATTTATTGTACTCCATGTTGTATTCTGTCCAAATTCATTACTCATCCCTTTGTAAGATCAAACATAAAAATCAACTAGATCTTGACCCTATGATAAAATTAAATAAAAGAAAAACGACAATTTTATTCTGTTTTTGGATCTTAGCCTCTTCGGGATGACTATGGTTAGGTGGAACCAATTCATTGTCACATCATAAGTCTTGTTTTATTTATCATGTTTGTTTCTAATTTTTGAAACTCTCCAAATTTTCTTTTTAAACTCTCCCTCTAAATGGATTAATAACTTCACTATTCCAACTCAAAAATCTTCTTTTTATTCAAATTTTCTGTTACATAGGATAATCAGGAAAGATGAAGGGAAACTAAAAAACGGTGAGAATTTACTAACATCTATTGTCTTTTCTAGGGTGATATTTCGATACGATGTATGTTGTATACAACTATTAATACTTGCTTTAGAGTATGTTGTCTATATCATACTTTTTAAAAGACGACTTTTCCTCGTACCCTGCATGAAAATGGATACCTTGTGCATTGAGCCGCCCCTTTTATGATCTGCAAATTGCAATATTTCATTTGTTATAATAGGTCTTCAAAAATATGTATTGGGCAAGAAGTGTTTTAATTTTTCTTTTTTTTAACTAGTCCAAGTGGTGAATGATAATTCAAGATAAGTACTACTAGGAAAGAAGAGTTAGAAGTAGGGGTCTCTAAATAATTGAAATATCATTCGCCACTTGGCAGACATCAACATCCCCACTTTTGTTAGTAATTGTTTCAAAGGTTTCCATTATGGTTTTAATGAGCTACTGCTCTCGGTGTTGTTTGTCATATTAATAAACGGATTAGTTCGATCCAGAAAAGATTAAGAGAATTGCTTTTAAAAATTTAATTACATTATCATACATTCGGTCAGAAAAATAGACCAACGTTGATTGATTATGACAAATTACCGATCAAAACGCGTCCAACTTGATTGCTATTTTGGTGGTCGTTTTAACATACCGACCAACCTTGGTCGGTAATTACCGACCAAGGTTGCTTGGTGTGTTAAAACGACCATCTGAAAAATTTAAAGGACTTATCGACCAACTTTGGTCGGTAAAATATTTTAATAATTTAATTTTACCGATCAAAGTTGGTCGGTGTATTTAAATTATGTTATTTTATTAATTATTAAATTTTAAAAAATACCGACCAAAGTTGGTCGGTAAATAAAAATATATATTATTTTTAAAAAATTAAAATTTAACAATACCGACCAAAGTTGGTCGGTAAATTTGAATTCTGGGTATTCCTTGTTCATTAACTGATCAACTTTGGTCGGTAATTGTATATTTTTTATTTTTTTAAAATTTTAACCGACCAACCTTGGTCGCTAATGTGCAGAAAATATTTTTTTATTAGAAACCGACCAACTTTAGTCGGTTTTCTGGGTTTTAATTTTGGCATAGAATACCTGTTTTGGCAGCTACACCACCTGCCAGCATACCAAAATCCCTAATAGCAACATAATATAACAACAACAACAACAACAACAACAACAACAATCAATCAATCAATCAATACATTAAAACTAACAAATTAAAATTCAATTGAACTAAAAAATCCAAAACCAAGTTAAAACTTATTAAAACTAGTTCAAAATTAGTTCTATTTGTCTAGTTCAAAGTATATAAAATTCAAGGAGTGTTTCTACAACATCATCATCACCGTCTGGTGAAATTTCATCTACAAGATGGTATAGAGAAGGGTCTTATGGAGGACGGGAAGAACGACTACGGGGAGGACAGAAGGAACGATCACAGGGAGGACGGGAGGAACGCTCACGTGCAGGTCGAGCCTCTGGCGATGACTCACAAGATCGGGGAAACAGAAAAGCTCCAGTAGATATGAGAGTTCTGATCTGAGCTTGCATGCCAAGGAATTGAGCATCTCTAACCCTTTCTCTTTCCTTGGCCGCTTCTAGCTCGGATGTGAGCTTTGTCACAGTCTCCCGCATAGCGGAGAGGCTCTCCTCATTAAGTTTCTCGCCTTGCGAGGACGTCCCTATTCCTTGCATTCCACACTTATAGCGATGGAACTTTTTAGTAGGAAGCCCGTATGCCTTCCCCCATTTTGGACCGCCAACAGACTCCATCCATATTCTTTCAGCATCCTCGTCCGAAGGTTGGGTTGGCTCGCCCGATTCACCAGCTGGATGAATGCGGATGAATTCCTCCACGTTAGTTTGGTAGCGACCCTATACGAAAATTTAAATTGAATTAGTATTTCACAATTTATATAAAAGTAAATTAAAATACTTAAAGAAAAGTGAAAGCTTACATATACAGTCGAGGCCCGATCCTCGACCCACCTTTCGTGATCCGTCTCTTTCTTCTTCTTTACAATATGAGTCTCCTTGAATATCTCATCATCGTTCATTGGATGTCCCAACTTCTTTTCCAGAAAATAAATTAATTTAGTTAATAAACAGAATAGATATACTTTAAAAATTAAAACAATTTAAGCAATTACGTACCAATATTTTTTTTATTGTCCCTAGGCTGATCGCACCTTCAGTGTGCTAGGAGCTTCCCTTCTCAGATGCGCGAGCTTTCTTTCCTTTTTCGCTCTTCTCTAAGAACTTTGCGGTAAGGAATTCCCTTTGCAAATCATCCCATAAATTCTGAAGTAACTAGTCAGGCTTCTTGTTCTTCTTTCTAGCATCGGAGAAAGTATGCGACAATTGCTTGCGAGCTTTGTGATGAAAATTTTCAGCCACTTCCACACTATAGCGGTGTTCCCATACACTTGCTCTGTATTTCAAAAGTTAAATAATATATGGAAATATCATAAATATAAATTATTAAACTTCTTAAAAGAACACTTATAGCTTAAATTGATTGAAAATTTTCTCCTTCAACGATAACAAAAAATCAGTCCAAGTCGCATAAGGGCCATCATATAGCTTTCTGATGGCTTTGATGATTATCCTCATAGTCTTATTACTCGGGATGAACCTGTAATTTAATAATAAAAATACATTAATATCTTAGTAAAAACGTTACAAAACAAGAAACGCAAAATAACAAATAACTCTTACCCATCACCCTCAGGGACTATGATGATCCCGCCATATTGATCATAATTTACCTCATCGTCATCATCATCATCATTGTCCGAAGCATGTATATCAGAGGCATGTGTGGACGTGTAGGGGGGTCAGATCTACTACTTCGCAAGTGAAGGCCTGAAATAGATGGAGTCGTTGATGAAGATGGCTGCGATCCCTGTGACTGACACATAGCTGGATGGACCCCAAGTGGCTGTAATACTGATGGCTGTGACCCGAGTGGATGTGACATGGATGGCTACGATCCATGTGGATGTGACATGTAGGGAGGTGATATAGATGGCTACGATGCAGATGGTTGCGATGCAGATGTCTGCGATCCACGTGGTCGTAAGGCAGCTGGATTGTATGTCAGACGTATAGTCCTATGGCCCTATGATGAATGACCTGATGTTTGCATGAAGGTGTAGGGCTCGTGATGCTGTGGCAACTCAATATAGACGTGAGGTGGAGGATAAGGCATAGGAATCTCTGAAGAGGGTGGAAAAGAGGGAGTATTATTTTCTACCCTCCTCTTTCCCTTCCTAGCCTTTTCTCGACCCCGAGAACCAGTAGGGTCATTTTTACCTTGACCCTTGCCATCCATCTGCATAATATAATTCATATTTGGATTGAAACATATAAGAAACTAGCTATAAAAGGAGAGTGCTTTAAAAAACTAACTTTTTAAAGCTCATCGACGTATTGTTCCTCGTCCGAGAATTCTTCGTCCTCACTTGTTTGAGCTTCATCAGTTGATTCTTAGTCCTCATTTTCTATAATTGTTACTTCATTTATATCAAATTCTTCCAATATGCGTTCAGGATGTTCCAAATCATTTCTAACTGATCATCCACTATTTGGTGAACACTGGAGATATCGTTTTGATATGCAACATTTAACACATTCTCGACTTCCACCCTACCTACATGCTTAGTTTTTATTACAACCCACCAATCGGACTTATTCCTCCGCAATGTATAAGGAGCATAATACACTTGCCTAACATTATGTGCATTTATGAAAGGATCATAGCGATCATATCCCTCGTATGATTAACCTCAATTATGTTGTATTGGTTGTGTACTCTTGTACCTCTTATCGGATTTGGGTCAAACCACTTGCATCTAAAGAGTATCAATTTCTTATATGGCCAACCTGTATATTCTAGTTCTATTATTTCTTTGAGCACACCATAATAATTAATATCTCCAACTTGGTTGCCATTACCACCTTGAACTCATACCCCGCAGTTGTTGCTATTTTTATTTTTAGAGCAATCCTCTGTATGGAACTTATAACCATTCACTACGTACTTAGACATTATTGTGACTTGAAGCCCAGGTCCCCAAGATATATCTTTCAAAAATTGATTTACACCATTATTTAGATTATTTACCTACATAGTGTTAAAAAAATTCATAAGTTAACATAACTTACAAATATTATTTACCTACATAGTGTTAGAACATTATCAGGATAAACTTGCAAATTGTTTGAACCACGTATCAAATCTCGTATATACAACATCATGGCCAAATTGACCCACGAAGTGACTCTGACACATCAAATATTTTTAGTAGTTGCATCAAGATGTAATCACAGTAAATTATATATTTTGATAACTAATAAGTCAATACTTACTTGAGAAATGGTACAACTTCGGGACAATTTAGCAGCACATGAAGTGTAGCTGACTTGTACTCCATATCACTCAAACATCTCTTTCTAACATCCTTATAACATTGGCCTGGTTGATTGAATATGGACATTGGTGGATATAATGGATCATTCACACATTCGACCGTGTGCCTATTGGGCCTATTCCTAGAACATGGCACGTTACTCTCAAAATAATAAGAACAAAAATGAGAACTAATCTCTATGATGGGTTTCCAGATTCTTTCAGGCAAACCAAAAAATGCAATAAGCACTAAGGTCTCCATGAAAACATGACAGTCATGACTTTTCAAATGGCTCAACTTCCCTACCTACATATTAACTTTTTTTCCAAGATTCGATGCACAACCCACAAGCATCTTCAATTTCGTAACCCAATCACAAATTTGCCGTCTTTCCTCCAAAGTGAATGTGTAACTTGCTTTGGGATTGAACACCTTACCATTATTTGCTGTCTGCAAGTATAATTCAGGCCGCACGCAATATTATTCTAAGTCCATTCTAGCCTTCGGGTTATCCTTTGTCTTACCTTTAACATCCATCAATGTGTTGAACAAATTGTCAAAATAATTCTTCTCAATATGCATGACATCAAGGTTGTGACAGAAAAGATTATCCTTCCAATAAGGCAACTCCCAAAATATACTATGTTTCATCCAATTATGAGTAACACCATATCCGGGGAATCTATAAGGTGGAGCTTCAGTAACTTTACTGAAGTTCTGGACCCTCTCCCAAATTTCCTCACCTGAAAGTATCAGAGGTGGAGAATGCATTTTTCATCCTTCTAAACTCATGATCATGAGGCAAGAATTGACGATGACAATCAAACCATGATTGCTTTCGGACATGTTTCAAAGTGAACGCTTTACTATTTTCCATGCAGTAAGGACAAGCTAGCTTCCCAACAGTCATCCACCCAGACAATATTCCATACGCAGGAAAATTATTAATAGTCCATATTAAATTAGCACCCAAATTGAAATTCTTCTCGGTTGATATGTCATATGTTTCAACACCATCATACCACAATTGCTTTAGCTCATCATTAAAGGTTGCAAATATACATCAATCAAACTTTTCGGATTACGTTGTGAGACCCCATGTGTTTTTTTCTCTCTTCTCTTACGTAATATACGTAACGTGGCGTGGTTATATAAGGTATATATGATTGGGTATAGCACATTGAGAGAATAAGACTGAAAATGTGTGTTACTATCAAGGAACTAAACTAAAGCTTTAGGTCAAAGGAATCCCTTAAACAATGGTTCGTGGTTAAATAAATGGCTCGGGTAGCACCCCGCGCATTCGGAAGGTTTAAGTTAACTTGCACCTGTGGGATAAGACTAAGAGTGTCTAATATGCTAAGAGTAATGTGTTATGAGGTCTTATAATATCACACTGGTCACATGTTAATTTTTGGAGTCAAGCAAGTTGCGAAATAAAGGTCGGCAAAAGTTATCATAAATTTCTCTAATAAATTTTCTAAACTTTGGGTCAATTGTATCAGATTATTTCTCCCAATATATAAAGAGTTATGGGACCCACAACCTACCGAATCGAATTTCTACGAGCCTATTTCGCAAGCAAAAAAAACCTCACATCAAACCGACATCGAAGTAAGAAGTTATGACTGTTTTACCACGGACTGTCCGGGCTGAAACCGGGTCGCAACAAACAAGTGGTATAAGTCGGTAAATTCGACTTTTAAGACCCCAAAACATTTCATCTTCGTCCCAAAAAAGTGAGAAAGCTGAAGAGAAGGTCCCATGGTGTTCTTGAGTGATTAAGCTGCGCTTTTAATGATTTCTATCGTTAAAGTTCGCCGCCGTGCCTAGAAACGCAATCTCTACGCTTGGCAATCATTTTCCCCTTCTATTAGCTGTGTTTGGAGCTATTTTTGGAATATAGGAATTTTTTTTTTCAAGCTTTATACTTGGTTTTCCAAGGTAATCAATTTCGGACTCTTTTATGATCGTTTTTACAAAGTTCTATAGACGTTTCGTCAAGTTAGGGTCATATGAAAAATCTGCCGATTTAAACTCAATTATGAACTGTTTATAGGTGCGTATAAGCTGCATATATATAGTTTTTGCGAAGCTTAGGACATAAGGAACAACGTTCGTGAAGGAACTACCGGCATTCGGACATTCGTTGGAAAGGTATGTTAAGGCTAATCTCCGTCCTTCCTTTTAGCACGAATTCTGGAAAATTCCTAAGACGCCAAATGTGGTATTTTACTATTCTATTGCTAGGAAGACCTTCTGAGAAAGGCATTGGAATCGTAGCTGAAGTATTTTCATGATTCTATTAGGTTGATATTCCACTTGTTCGGTTAAATANTCGTCTTTGGGTTGTGTGACTTAAAAATAAAGGCATTTAGTATTTGCGATCAGTCATTCTTCCTTGTTAAAGTGTATTTTAAAAATCTAAAGTGATACGTCGATTTCCAAAAATCTCAAATATAATTTTTATGTTTAAAGTACTAAAACATTTGATTTTTTTTTAAATACTTTCTTTTACTAATTATCAAGAAATCAGGTATAAGAACTAAGTGAAGCACATTAAGCTTTTTATGAACATCTTCAGAGCTAAGTTATCTTTCTAAAAGTCGAGTTAAGTTTTCAAGCTTATAAAAAAGAAACATATGAGGTTCCACGAGACATTTGTATGCGATACGAAGGTGATTATGAGATTATGAGAACAAGAGTACCAATGAGCCAAGATTGGCTAAGTTCTTGTTATGGCCTATTATGTGCATTCAAAGTTCATATCATACATGGCATATTATGCATGGACTTCGAGCTATAATCGGAGGTAAGGGGCCTATTTGCCCGAAAGACTATATATATTGTATGATGACCACATGTTGACAATATGATACCGGTTAGCTACCGGGAGAGACCGCCATTGCTAGCATTTGGTTGGGTATGTCATGCATTTGCATCAATATATATGTATTCACGACATACGATTACACGAGCATACCATGCATATTTGATTACTATGAGGTCGGATGTCGGCCATGGAGGCTATCAGAGTTTCAGTGTCAGGTGGTAATTCTATTACCCTTTTTACATCAGCTATGTATGATTCAACTTTCTGCCTTACATACCAGTACATTTTTATTCGTACTGATGTCTCGTTGCCTGGGGACACTGCATTTTTTTTTTCCGTGCGTGCAGGTCCAGGTAGGGACTCTGATCGACCGCTCCGCTAGGATTTCAGGGTTCAACTGTGAGTTGGCAAGCTCCACCTCTTCATGGAGCTTTTGTAGGATGGTCACTTTTGTTGTACAATTTGGGCATAGTCGGGGCCTTGTCCTGACAGTGCTTATGACACTCTTAGAGGCTATTGTGGACACAATATTCTGGGTTTCTTTTTGCAGCTTTCAGTCTCCAGCCCATAGGGTTGGTATATATATATATATATATATATATATATATATATATTTATATATATGTGTGTGTGTGTGTAGGCATGTATGTCTTCAGTCGCGACCTCGTCAACCAGCTAGTAATTTATTATTTTGGCTTGTCTACTTTGTTTATATGGCTTATTGTTATTTAGGTCATGACCTTAATGGTCCAGGCATAGTATTTCAGATGTTGTGCTGCCCGATCTGTTGGGCCCCCAGTTTAGTTAGCTAGTATGTTTAGTGGCTAACTCGATCGAATACAGTATCGAGTGCCAGTCGTGCCTCCCCTAGTTTGGGGCGTGACAAACTTGGTATCAGAGCAGGTCGTATCCCAGGGAGTCCACAAGCCGTGTCTAGTAGAGTCTTTCTTATGGGTGTGTTGTGCACCGCACTTATAATCAGGAGGCTATGAGGCATTTAGGAATGAATTACGTTTCTTTCAATTAGTAGATCGTGCTATAGAGCGAAGTTATAAGAACATATGAAATCGAAATCGTGCTTTGTGTTTCTTATCTAACAGGCTACCTACGCTCAGGAGATGGCACAGCGAGAGATAGGTATGGATCCGGGGGAAAGTACCAGTCGTTCCCCACCGGGCCAGAGGGATAGATTTCCCTTAGAGGCACACAGTGAGTCTCCAATACCCCTAGTTTCAGCTTCCCCAGCACTTGTTGGAGCCCAGGGAGATACAGTACCCCCAGCCTCACCAGTTCCATTGGTACCTGAGGCAGCTAGAGACACAGGGACCTCCAACACCTGTTGTTCTCCCATCGGAGACTGGGGAGCAGGGGATGAGGGAGGTAGTTCAGTTCCTGATTAGGATGGTTTCTATTCATGAGCGACAGCTAGAGTCGGGAGCAGACTCCCGGAGAGATCGGATAGGAAGTTCGACGGTACGAGAGTTTCTTCACTTAGCCCCTCCCTTATTTACAGGATCCAGTTCCACTAAGGATCCCCAAGATTTTAAAGACCATATGTATAGAGTATTGAGGGTGATGCATGCCTCCATCACCGAGGCTGTGGAGTTGGCTTCTTTTCGACTACGTGATGTAGCTGTCCTATGGTATGAGGCATGAGAGAGATCTAGAGGACCTGATGCTCCGCCAGTAGAATGGGAGGACTTCTCTAAGGCGTTTTTAGCCCATTATTTTCCACGGGAGGTTCGGGAGGCCCGTCTTGACCAGTTTCTTAGCCTGAAGCAGGGGGATATGAGTGTGAGGGATTATAACCATAAGTTTAATTATTTGGCGAGGTATGCAACATATATCGTCGTACTATGAGGGCTAAAGTTCATCATTATATGGATGGTTTGGGGGATCATCTGATTAGATACTGTAGGGTAGCATCCTTATCGGATGATGTAGATATTTCCCGCATACAGGATTTCGCTCAAACTACAGAGGACCTTTCCCGTCGGATTCATGATACTCGCAAGGATAGGGAGCAGAGTAAGAGGGCTCGTACTATGGGGACTTATAGGGATACACAGGGTGATTTTTGGCCCCCACTCCATCGATATCCACCTCGGTCAGCTAGTAGTTTCCCAAAACAAATACAGGGCCAGCGGTTTGATCGTTATATTCAGTCAGGACCGGGGCAGAGCTCAGGCCAACCTGAGGGCCGTCGACAGGAGCGTTCCGCATAGATGAGACAGCCTACTCCTCCATGTACTCAGTGCGGTAAGCTTCACACCGGGCAGTGTAGAGAGGGTTCGAGTGCATGTTATCATTGTGGGCAGACAGGACATTTTATTAGCCGGTGCCTGGGGTTAGGCAGAGGTGCAACAGCTTAGCCTTCAGGATCCACACCAGCCTCTTCGCCCTCAGTCCGTGCTCCCCGACCAGGTCCAGTGCCTACTCAGGGCCGTGGTAGGGGTAGAGGTGGAGGAAACACCTCAGGTTCTAGTGGTGGCCAAAACCGCTTTTATGCACTTACAGGCCGACAGGATTCAGAGGCATCCCCAGATGTTGTCACAGGTATATTGACAATACATTCTCATGCCATTTATGCATTGATAGATCCCGACTCTACATTTTCATATATTACTCCATTTATTGCTTGTAAGCTTGACATGATATCTGAGTTGTTTCCACAGTCAGTTGAGGTGTCTACGCCAGTTGGCGACTCTATTGTAGCTAGTCATGTCTATCGAGGTTGTACAGTGTTAATTAATGACCGTCCAACTTCTGCTGATTTATTTGAATTGGTTATGCTAGAATTCAATGTCATTATGGGTATGGATTGGTTGGCAGCTTGTTATGCTAATATTGATTGTCGTGCAAAGTTGGGCCGATTTTATTTTCCTGGTGAGCCTGTCCTTGAATGGAAAGGTAATGCAGCCACGCCCAAGGGTAAGTTTATTTCATACCTTAGGGAGAAGTTTATTGCTAAAGGCTGTATATGCCATCTGGTTCATGTATGGGGTATAGATAAGGAGCCAACGACTCTTCAGTCGGTTCCTATTATGAATGAATTTCGGACGATATTCCCTGACGAGCTTCCAGGAATTCCCCCCCGAAAGGGAAATTGATTTCGCTATAGATTTGCTTCCCCATACGTAGCCTATATCCATTCCTCCCTACAGAATTGATCCTGCAGAGCTAAGGTAATTGAAGGAACAACTAAAGGTCTTGCTCGATAAAGGATTTATTAGGCCAAGTACATCCCCATGGGGTGCTCCGGTGCTCTTTGTTCGAAAGAAAGATGGATCCTTGCGGATGTGTATTGACTACAGGAAACTAAATAAAGTCACTATCAATAATAAGTATCCTCTTCCACGGATTGATGACTTGTTCGACCAGTTACAAGGTACCAAATGCTTTTCAAAGATCGACTTGCGATCCGGTTATCATCAGCTACGAGTCAGGGATAATGATATCCTAAAAACAACATTTAGGACGAGGTATGGCCATTTTGAATTCCTTGTCATGTCTTTCGGGATTACAAATGCCCCAACAACCTTTATGGATCTTATGAACCGGGTATTCAAGCCATTCTTGGATGAATTTCCTATTGTGTTTATTGGCGACATCCTGATATATTCACGATCGGAAGCCGAGCATGCGGACCACTTGCGAGCTGCATTGCAGACTCTCCCGGACTACAGGTTATATGCTAAATTCTCTAAATGTGAATTTTGGATAACTTCTGTAGCTTTTCTTGGTCATGTTATTACCGGCGATGGTCTTAAGGTTGATGGCCAAAAGATTGAAGCTGTGATGACTTGGCCGAGGCCCTTGAATCCGATAGAGGTTCGTAGCTTTTTAGGCTTGGCAGGGTATTACCGAAGGTTTGTGGAGAGATTTTCCTCTATCTCTGCACTATTGACGAAACTAACACATAAGGGAGCTAAGTTTCAGTGGACTGAGGCATGTGAACAAAGTTTTCAGGAGCTAAAGAAAAGGCTTACTACGGCACCTGTCTTGACTCTTTCGGATGGAACTGAGGGTTATGTTGTATATTGTGATGCCTCGAGAATTGGCCTAGGTTGTGTTCTTATGCAGCATGGTATTGTGTAGGCCTCCAGACAGTTGCGGAAACATGAACAGAACTATCCTACGCGCGATCTTGAGTTAGTCGTAGTTGTATTTGCCCTAAAGATTTGGCGGTATTATCTATATGGGGTTCATATTGATGTTTTCACCGACCACCAGAGCCTTCAGTATTTATTTAAACAGAGGGAGCTGAACCTACGACAAAGAAGATGGCTGGAATTACTAAAGGACTATGATGTTGATATTTTATGTCATCCTGACAAAGCTAATATTGTTGTTGATGCCCTTAGCCGGAAGTCCATGGGCAGTCTAAGCAATGTTGAAGCTGATAACGTCAAGATGACCAGATATCTATGCCAGCTAGCTAGTTTGCAGGTTCGTTTGGTAGACACAGAGGGTGGACGTATTCTCGTTCAGGATACGGCAAAATCTTCTTTTGTTACTGAAGTGAAAGAGCGACAACACGAGGATCCTGAGCTTATAAAACTGAGGGAAAGTATTCCACAGCAGCGACAAACTTTATTTGAGCTAACTGGAGATGGAGTTCTTAGATACCAGGGCCGCTTATGTGTACCGACAGTCGGAGAGCTCCGCGCCAAGATTATTTCGGAGGCCCATTATTCTAGATATGCAGTTCACCCGGAGTGATAAAGATGTATCGGGACCTTCGACAGATCTATTGGTGGAATGGAATGAAAAAAAGATATCGCGGAGATGGTAGCCTAATGTCCCAACTGCCAGCAAGTTAAAACTGAACATCAGAGGCCTGGAGGCCTGACTCAGTATATTGAGCTTC
The DNA here is from genome assembly GCA_005239505.1 of Nicotiana paniculata. Lineage (NCBI taxonomy): Eukaryota > Viridiplantae > Streptophyta > Magnoliopsida > Solanales > Solanaceae > Nicotiana > Nicotiana paniculata. Next base: position 2,446 of record ML326323.1, on the reverse strand, counting down.
CATGATGGAAATGGGACATGATAAATATGGATTTCATCACTGGATTGCCTCGCACTCCACGGAGGTATAATTCTATTTTGGCAGTTATTGATAGGCTTACAAAATTTGCTCATTTCCTGCCAGTCAGGACGACATATTCAGCCGAGGATTATGCAAGCTTTACATTCGTGATGTTCGCCTTCATNGGTCTAGGCACGCAGGTAAATCTTAGCACCGCTTTTCATCCGCAAACGGATGGACAGGCAGAGCGTACTATTCAGATAGTTGAGGATATGTTACGTGCCTGCGTGCTAGATTTTAAAGGAAGTTGGGATGATCATCTACCTCTTATTGAGTTTGCTTATAATAACAACTTCCAAGCTAGTATTTAGATGGCTCCTTACGAAGTACTATACGGGCGGAAGTGTAGGTCGTCGATCGGTTGGTTCGAGGTCGGGGAATCAAAGTTGCTGGGTCCTAATTTAGTCCAGCAAGCAATGGAAAAGGTAAAACTTATTAGAGACCGGCTGCGTACAACACAAAGTCGGCAGAAGTCTTATGCAGATGTTCGACGACGAGACTTAGAGTTTGATGTAGAAGATTGGGTTACCCTGAACGTATCGCCTATGAAGGCGGTCATGCGATTTGGAAAGAAGGGGAAGCTCATCCCCAAGTATGTTGGACCGTATAAGATTATTCGGAGGAGCAGGGTGGCGTACGAGCTTGATTTGCCGTAAGAATTGGAAGCAGTCCATCCTGTGTTTCATGTATCTATGTTGCGGAAGTGCGTTGCAGATCCTTCACGTATTACACCCATTGAGGATATTCACATTACTGAAGACTTATCTTATGCATAGGTACCGATAGCTATTGTAGATCGGCAGGTAAGAAAGCTTCGAACTAAAGAAGTGGCTTCCGTGAAAGTGTTATGGAGAAATAACAACATCGAGGAAATGACCTGGGAAGCTGAGGAGGAAATGAGGAAGAAGTACCCCCACCTATTTACGACTTAAGGTGAGTGGCATTTAAATAATTGGAAATTATTTATTTACAACAACTTAATTGGATTTTAAATGACTTGAAAGTGCAATTTAAATTTCTTATTGCGAGATAGCTATACCAAGCCTAGTAGTTGGAATCTTCAGAATTTGATTTATGCTTTGAAAATGTAACAAATAAAGCCTCGCAAATAACGTATTAGCAGAAAAGAAATGAGACCAAGGAATTGAATTGACCCATTCGCGGACGAATGTTCTTAAGGGGGGAAACTGTGAGACCCTATGTGTTTTTTTCTCTCTTCTCTTACGTAATATATGTAACGTGGCGTGGTTATATAAGGTATATATGATTGGGTATAGCACATTGAGAGAATAAGACTGAAAATATGTGGTACTATCAAGGAACTAAACTAAAGCTTTAGGTCAAAGGAATCCCTTAAACAAAGGTTCGTGGTTAAAGAAATGGCTCGGGTAGCACCCTGCGCGTTCGGAAGGTTTAAGTTAACTTGCATCTGTGGGAGAAGACTAATAGTGTCTAATATGCTAAGAGTGATGTGTTATGAGATATTATAATATCACACTGGTCACATGTTAATTTTTGGAGTCAAGCAAGTTGCGAAATAATGCCGGCAAAAGTTATCATAAATTTCTCTAATAAATTTTTTAAACTTTGGGTCAAATGTATCAGATCATTTCTCTCAATATATAAAGAGTTATGGGACCCAAAACATACCGAATCGAAGTTTTACAAGTCTAGTTCGCAAACAAAAAAAACCTCACATCAAACCGACATCGGAGTAAGAAGTTATGACTGTTTTACCACGGACTGTCTGGGCTGCAACCGGGTCGCGAACCGGGTCAGATCAAACAAGTGGTATAAGTCGGCAAATTCGACTTTTAAGACCCCAAAATATTTCATCTTAGTCCCAAAACAGTGAGCAAGCTGAAGAGAAGGTCCCATGGTGTTCTTGAGTGATTAAGGTGCGTTTTTAACGATTTCTATCGTTAAAGTTTGCCCCCGTGCCTAGAAAAGCAATCTCTATGCTTTGCAATCGTTTTCCCCTTCTATTAGCTGTGTTGGAGCTATTTTTGGAAGATAAGAATTTGTTGTTCTTGCTGGTTCTTCAAGCTTTATACTTGGTTTTCCAAGGTAATCATCTTCGGACTCTTTTATGATCGTTTTTACAAAGTTCTACGGACGTTTCGTCAAGTTAGGGTCGTATGGAAAATATGCCAATTTAAATTCAATTATGAACTGTTTATAGGTGCGTATAAGCTGCATATATATAGTGTTTGTGAAGCTTAGGACATAAGGAACAACGTTCGTGAAGGAACTACCGGCATTCGGACGTTCATTGGAAAGGTATGTTAAGGCTAAGCTCCGTCCTTCCTTTTAGCACGAATTATGGGAAATTTCTAAGACGCCAAATGTGGTATTTTACTATTCTATTGCTAGGAAGACCTTCTGA
>ML326322.1:0-116268 GCA_005239505.1 Nicotiana paniculata | reverse complement strand
ATATATATATATATATATATATATATATATATATATATATATATATATATGACTGTGATAAGGGTGGACAGGGAAAATAAATACATATGACTGTGATAAGGGTGGATAGGGAAAATATATATGACTATGATAAGGGTGGACAAGAGAAACATATATGACTGTGATAAGGGTGAATAGGGAAAATAATATATATGACTGTGATAAGGGTGGACAGGAAAAATAAATATATATGACTGTGATAAAGGTGGACAGGGAAACTATAAATATACGACAGTGATAAGGGAGGGTAATTATGCTTTAGTGATTTTTATTACAAAGATTTGGAAGTTTATTATTTTATCCTACCGCTTTCTCATATCTTGCACATTTAGTTATTTTAAATTAAAGTTTGGAAACTTGGAAAGTTGTGTGAAATCTTGGTCACAGACGAGGCCTGTAATAGGCTACTGAGTTATGTTATTTATTCATTGTTGCAGTTATATTTTCTTGTTTGCGTAGAATTATTTTATTACTTTATTATATATATATATTGTTGCAGGTTAAGTTATAATTGCCCCGCCTTAGCCTCGTCACTACTTTGCGGGGTTAGGCTCGGCACTTACTCAGTACATGGGGTCAGTTGTACTAATACTACACTCTGCGCTCTTTTGTGCAGATCCAGGTACCGGCCAACAGTAGAGATTTTTAGTAACCGCCATCCATTATCCGAAGACACGAGGTATATCTGCCCGCATTCGCAGATCCCGAGAGTCTTCTCTTAGTTCGTAGAGACTGTTTTTATAATTTTCATAAAACAGTTATATTATTTCTTTTAGCCCATTAATTGTAGTATTCTTTAGTAGTTCGTGAATTGTGACACCAGACCATGGGGTAGTCTTAGAGTTATTTATATAATTGGTTCGTGGTTCGGTTTATTTAGTTGTTTATCATTTTATATTTGGAGTTATTCATCGGAAACCATTCGATTAAGTTTGCTTTAAAACTATTTTATTATGGCTAAATGGATAATCAAAGGAAAGTAGTTAATCGAACTCTAACGTTGACTTGCCTAGCGAGTGTGATGTGAGACTTTTGCATCCGTACCCACTTTTTGTGTCACGTTTTAACTTATACTGCTTTGTAAAAAAAATTGCATCCGTACCCACTTTTGCGCATAACTTTAGCATGCGAGGCTGAAGTAGCAAAGGTAATCATGCAAAACTTCAGCTTTCTAGTAGATGGCTTGCAAACTTCAGATCTAGAGCTGAAGTTGTTGTCTTGTAACTGGAAAACTTCAGCATACGGGGCTGAAGTTCTCCAGTTATAAAAACAAAAACTTCAGCATACGGGGCTGAAGTTCCCCCAGTTACACTGGGGAACTTCAGCTCTAGAGCTGAAGTTTTATCTTTGTAACTGGGGAACTTCAGCATACGGAGCTGAAGTTCCCCCTCCAGAGCTGAAGTTTTGTCTTTGTAACTGGGGAACTTCAGCATACGGGGCTGAAGTTCCCAATTATAAAGACAAAAACTTCAGCATACGGGGCTGAAGTTCTCCAGTTACACTGGGGAACTTCAGCTCATGCTGTCAACTTACCGCAACTATCCTCCTTTTTCGAGCTTGGAATTGACAATATGAACATGTTCACGAAGGAGGAGTTGCACTGTCAATTGGAAGATCGTATTAAATTGGACTCTTACTTACTTCAACAGTGTCATTAATGATGATTTAATAGTTTCGTTTCCTAGATTTAAAGATAGTGCATTCTAAGTTCAAATAGATGGCATCACTTTGTAATTTTAGGATAACTGTGTTGAGAATGTGCAAAGATACATGAAAATTGTAGCATTTTCAGGTTGTCTTTATAAATGGGGAACTTCAGTACGGGGCTGAAGTTCCCCAGTTATAAAGACAAAACTTCAGCATACTGGGCTGAAGTTCCCCAGTTTATAAAGACAAAACTTCAGCTCTAGAGATGAAGTTCTCTAGAGCTGAAGTTTTGTCTTTGTAATTGTCTTTATAACTTGGGAACTTCAGCTGAAGTTTGTAACTGGGAAACTTCAGCTCTAGAAAGCTGAAGTTTTGTCTTTGTAACTGGAGAACTTCAGCCCCGTATGCTGAAGTTTTGTCTTTATAACTGGCGAACTTCATCTTAACTGGTGAACTTCAGCTCAACGAGGGAAAGGGAGGTGAAGTTATTTAAAAAATGGGTCCAAGTTAAAAAAAATTTAAAAAGCGAGTATTGATTAAATGGGAGCGATCAAATAGGGTGCCCCGCGCAATTTTTACGTGTGATGTTAGGCGTCATCACGATTACTAAGATTGAAAATTTGGATGGTGACACTCTCTCTCTTTTTTTTTTAATCTTTCTTTCTTTTTTCCTCCTTTTGTGGTGTAGGTGGTTAGAAGCTCTGAAAAGAACGTAATATCTTGCTTGAGATTTGAGACTGCTATTTTTTGCCTTGTTTTTTTTTCCTCCTTTTTTTTGTAAATACTTACTTCTTTAATTGATATTGTATAGCCGTCTGAAAATTATATACACACACACACTTCTTTATATATGATAATATACAAAAAATATATAAATTTTACACTTTTTTTAACTATCAAACATAAATAATTTCGATCACAGCTAAAAGTGATATTTGCCTATTAAAGTAGACTCTGAAAAGTCAACTTAACATCTTCCTTGAAGATTAAGATTCAAGTATGTACAAACTAATATCTTATTAATCGAATTATTAACTTTGATGTTAGGAAAAAAACAGAAAGGAAGAATCAGAGCATCTATTTTCATTCGTTGATCTAAAAATAATTTAATGTGCACAATCAATTGGAATATTCTTTCCTCTAAAATTATCTACCACATTCATGTACACATGCTCGAGAATAATGAAAGCAGATTGCTCTTGAACGTGGCCATAAACTATTTTCAATATTACAACCATAGAAGTTTTTTTAACTACTTAGATTTCCATTATAAATGAATTATTACTTCACTATCACAACAAAAAAGATAGAAAATAAAGGAGAGGAAGCATTTTACATGACACTCCTGATGTAGTAATTTTAAAGAAAAAAAGAGAAAGCATTTTACATTACTTCTTTTTCTTTTTTATTTTCAAAAAGATTTTTTTTTTTTTTTAAAAAAAGACATAGAAATTTGGGCAAAGATTACTTTTAGCCCACGATCGAAACTATTACATCAAGTAACCGTAAATAGTGGTGAAGTTAAGAATTTTTTCAAAGGTGATCAAATTTAAAAGTAGTGAAAAAATTTCTCGATAAAGAGTGTTCAGTATGCGTTATATAGCTCTAAAACGTAATATTTTACCGATATACACACTGCAATTTTTCGACGAAGGGTGGTCAGTTGACCACCATTATGACCATGTGACTTCGCTACTAGCCGCTAAAGCATATAAAATTTATATATTTTTTGTATATAACATACAGAAATATTTATATATACAAACAATATAAAAAAAAAATATTTGATTATTATTTCGGAAAAAAAACATCTTTCCGCAAAACTAGTGAGGGTCCACAAAACCCTTTTACCTTGCTTTAGTCCAAAAAAAATAATAAACAATATGAAAACTTCTTTTCAACGAATCCACCCCCACCTCTCAACCACAAAATAATATTTTGAGAAAAAAGACAACTAGAAAAACTTTTCCAGCAGATTTTAATGCCGACCAAAGAAAATCTTTATCTTTTAGATTATTACAAAACTATAGATAAAAGGGTGGTGACTTTCTTGATCTAGGCAAATGGTTGACCAAATATGAGATCTTTTCTTGTATAAAATGTGATCAGATCTCAAGAAAAACAAATCTCACAAATATTTTTATTTTTTATCTTCATAAAAAATTCATTTCAGAATGGTTTCTGTAGAAACTAATCCTAATAGTTCAGCAAAGATCAAATTAATTGATGGAAGAAACTTGGCTTACAAAGAAAGAGGTGTTCCTAAAGACAAATCAAATTACAGAATAATTATGGTTCATGGCTTTGACAGCTCCAAAGAAAGAGACTTTCTTGCACCTAAGGTAACTATCTAACCATAATTCATTGCCCCTTTAATATGTTATGAAAAAATGTGGCAAAAAAGGGTCACGACGAAGGGAGCATTAGCGTAACTGGTAAAGTTACAGGTTCGGGCCGTGAAAACAGTCTCTTGCAAAAACGCAAGTAAGATTGCGTATGATAAACCCTTGTGATCCCGTCCTTTCTCGGATAGCGCACATCGCGAGAGCTTCGTGCACCGGCTACCCTTTATAAAGGGTCATGACCCAACCTACTAAAAGTTTGTTTGGATCAAGATGGATCAAATAACGGGTCATAACTCAACCCCGCATGACCTGATGCCTCATTTTTTTCATTTTGCTTTCTGGAAACAGCGCGTTCAGACCCCACTTGTGAGATTACACTGTATTTATTGTTGTTGGTGTTATTGTTGAAACAACGTCAAAGCTATTATATTTTTTACATTAATCCTAATCTTCAAATTTGATTTTATATGCTTGAGATTTTGTAACAGGAACTTATGAACAAAATGGGAATATATATAGTTCAATTTGATAGAGCTGGATATGGAGAAAGTGATCCAAATCCAAAAAGATCACTAAGGAGTGAAGCATCTGATATTGAGGAATTAGCTGATCACTTGGAATTAGGATCCAAATTCTACATAATTGGTTTTTCAATGGGATCTTACCCAACCTGGAGTTGCATCAAACACATCTCACATAGGTAAAGATCAAATTTCTTGCTTTTATTTCATCGTACCGTCCTTTGTTCCGATCAATATCAGCAATGCAGTTCATCCAACAATAAAAAAAGGGCAGCCTGATACGGTAAACTCCCTCTATGTGTGGGGTCCTAGGAATAGTCGGACCACAATGGTTTGTTGTACGCAGTCTTACCCTGCATTTCTACGGGAGGTTGTTTCCATGGCTCGAACAATAAACTTAATCTAAATTATAGAGCTAAGAGATGCAATGAAACGGAAACAAACAAAATGTCAAATTCAATTGTGTTAGTCTTTATTCTAATCAATATCAGTAATGAAGTTCATTCAATGATAAACCACGTCTCTTTTCATCTTCTTTAGTCGAGGGAGGGGTAAGGTCACACTACCCTCCCCAAATCCCACTTGTGGGATTCCACTAAGTTGTTGTTGTTGTTGTTCAATCAACGATAAACTTAATACAAATATATAGCTACGAGATACAAAGAAACCCGAACGAACAAACTTGTCAAAGTGAATTGTACATGTGTTTATTGTGGTCAATATGTGTATCCACAGTGTACTTCGCGTTTCTCTTTTTCCTATATCCTTTCTTCAACTTGATAGAAGGGAAGCTTTAATGTAACTGGTAAAGTTGTTGTCATGTGATCAGGAGGTTACGGGTTCAAGCCGTGTAAACAGTCTCTTGCAGAAATGCAAGGTAAGGCTGCGTACAATATACCCTTGTGGTTCGGCTCTTCCCCAAACCTCGCGCATAACGGTAACTTAATGCACCAGGCTGCCTTTTCTTCAACTTGGTAGAGAGCGAGTGTGGCATTTGTTCTTCCTAGTTATATAGCTAAGAGATACCATGAGACCCGAATGAACAAAACGTCAAATTGGATAGAACAACTCTCTGTTGTGGTCAATATTTATATCCACAATGTGTATTCAGGTCATCCTATCGTTTTCTTGAACTTGGTAGGTTAGCAGGGGTAGCATTTGTAGTTCCCATTGTGAATTACCAGTGGCCCTCTTTACCAGATTCTCTAACAAAGGACGACGAACGGAAGAAGTGGTACAAAAGGATGACGCTGGTTGCAAGATATGCTCCTAGATTATTACATTGGTGGTTGATTCGAAAATCATCGCTCTCTTCCTCAGCTGACAGTTCAAAACCTACATACTTCACTGACAAGGACTTAGAGCTTTTAAAGAACGCGCCTGGATTTCAATTTCTTACCTCGGTAAGGTCAATTCGATCCCACCTATTGCAAACATACTGGGGTTTGTTGTTGATACATTGTATTATTTTGACAGGAAAAGCTAAAGAGCAGAAGTGTTTTCAACAACCTTTGTAGCGACTTCCTTGTGGCGTTTAGTAAATGGGATTTTGATCCGTTGGCGCTTAGCAATCCTTTCCCTGAAAACGATCAAAATTTTGTTCATATCTGGCATGGATGTGAAGACAAATTTATTGATTTGAAACTACAAAGACATGTCTCGGAAAGGTTACCTTGGATACAATATCATGAAGTTCCTGATGGCGGACATCTGTTGATCTATGATACTATTGTCTGTGAAGCCATCTTAAAGTCTCTTTTGCTTGGAGAGGACACGCCACTCTATAAACCTAATTTTACTTAACGAGCGTCACACCCCTTTGTCACCAAGCTTTTTCTGATCTTCGCGATAATTTTAGCTGCAAATTCATTGTAAAAAGAAAAAACTCTTTTCTTAAACTTAACCATTCCTGTTTTCCATTTTTCAAAGACACAATGGAGTTTGGTGAAAAAGAGGTGTGACACTGAGACATTAAGTTTTAGTTCCAAATGACTTTCTGTTATGTCAAGTTCTCCTCATTCGAAAAATCTTTAACCCCATCAGCCTTAAGACGTCGAAGCTGGAAATTTTCTTGCTAGAATTTGTAGCTGTAATACATAACTTTCTAGATAGCCTTGTGGCTAGTAATTCATTTGTGTGATCTGTAGAAAATCTGCAGACACCATTCATGTCAAAATACTGAGCTGCCATCAAAAGAATACCAAGTTTGATATGAACTTATGCTGTTTATTGCATACCTACTACTGCAACTATAAGTAGCAGAGCTGCAATTTGTATTTGAGAGAAAAACACATGGTGAAACTACAACAACAACACAGTAAATTCCCACAAGTAAGGGGTCTGCGGAGGGTAGTGTATGCATACCTTATCCTACCTCGATGGAATAGAGAGGTTGTCTTCGATAGATCTTCAACTCAAGAAAACGAAAAATGATGTCTGCAGAATCCATAAAAATAATAACACCATGGTGAAAAAAGAAAGAATAATTGATAAGACTTAAAACAGTGGTCTCAGCATGTTTGATGTAGTGCGCAAAGTGAAGAAGGAAGAAATATATGCCAGGCACAGTATCACCTTTTTGGATTGGTTATGCCATAACACATAAGTGGGGCTGTTGGAGAGTGAGTCGATTATTCTGCATTAAGTCAGCCTGGTGCATTAAGCTTGCGCTATGCGTGGGATCCGAGGAAGGACCGAGACTACAAAGACTTATTGTACGCAAGTCACAACCTTACCTTACATTTCTTCAAGAGGTTGTTTCTATAGCTCGAACCCGTGAGCTACTGGTCACATAACAGTAACTTTACCGGTTACGCCAAGGTTCCCCTTCGCATTCAGTATAAACCGGCACTCAAATATAATGCTCACCAAACAGTTATTGGTTATTGCTTATTAGTCATTCTGATTATAATCTTGATCTATAACTATTAGCTGTTATATGTTGCATAAAAACTCACCATGTTCTAACTTTTGCAATTTCACAACATAAAGAAACACATTTTTCTCAAAAAGATGGCATATTTAGCTATAGGAATGAAAAGGAAATATAATTTTAAGGATATGGGAGCATACATAAATGTTCAGATGTATAAAAGATTGTTACTTTTTCTTTTGATTTTTTAAATATAGGACGTGTTATCAACAGCCTACTCTGCAAATTAATTGCAAAAGAAGCATATCATAAAACAAATTAACAGGTGAAAAAAAAAGAAAATCTAAAGGCAGTTGCAAGTGAAGAGGAAGCATTGGTATGATGTTGTTAGAGCCTCTAAAGATAAAAAATATTTGATAATTAACATATTTTGTCATGTTTAAATTTTCAATTATTGGACAGTCTGATCCTTTTTTTTAAAGTATTATCTAAACAAATAAAATAGAGTAAATTCCACAATACTTGTGGACAAAAACTTCATCACAAGTCAAGAATTTAGTGCCGAAAAGTAGATATTTAAATGTTAGTTTAAAAAGGCCAACAAAGGTTGGCCACCTAACGTAGAATATTCTGCCAATTAAATGTAATTACTCTAATTCCCTTACCTACTCTAATTAGATGTAAAACTTCATCACAGTCACCCAAGAGTGGTCAATTAAACAACCTTTTGCCAGAAAATTATATGTATATATGTGTCAAATATTATTTTTCAAACATATATATTAATTTTTAAACAATAACAATAATAACATATCCATTGTATTTTCACAGTTACGACCTTATCTAATTTTTGGGCTTTGCCACTGTTACACCTGTATGAAAAGTTTAAACATGAAAGTAGTTTTATGCCACTGGCAGTAGAAGGAAAAAGCAAGATTAAAGAATGAAGCAGAGGTGGCGAAATGGTTAAATAAAAATAATTATTCACCCATATTATTTATTAAAAAATAAGTTGGATAATGAACTTCTTAAAAATGGATCGAATATGGATAAGAACCATATTATCTACTTAAAAAATGGATAACCAAATGATAACTAATGGGTTTAATTTTTATATTTGTAAAGCCTCAAATTGAATGTTACTCAAGTTTGGGAGACTAGAAATTCTCCCAAAAGTGATCATATTCAAGAATCAATAGATAATATGAATATTCATATTATTCGCCGGGTAACCTATTTTTTATCCGACAAAGGGTGTTCAATATATGTTATATATATATCAAAAATATAATATTTTACTTATCTACACAGTATAATTTTTTGTAATATCTCGACAAAAGGTGGCTTCGCCCATGCTTAGGTTATAGTTGCAAGTTGTTGCTAGCTCTTTAATATCCAATGCTTTGTTGATCTTTAAACTTAATTTTAAGCGTGGTGTAACTTAAAGAGAGTGAATGAAAAATAGTGGGAAAAGAAATGGAGGGAAGTAATTTTTGAATTAGTGCACTTTGTCCCTCATTAGAAGAAGGAAAGAAAATTTATGTGTATATATAGAGAAGCTCTTATTCTAGCTCTTAAAGAGTTGAGAAGAAGACAAGCATCGCGCCGTCGTCGTCGTCGTCGCTCGCCTTCGGATTCGGATACGGTCATGAATTCGGATTTGATCAAAGATTGATTGATTAATCTTTTTAGACAAAGGTCCGGTCCGTTTTTCTTTCCCGGTTTATTTTAAATCCGTTTTTAATTTTACCGCAATCTTCACACCTGTTCCAAAGGTTGCAAAACCTTTTCAGAAATAGTACCAACTGGCTATATATATTCCTTGAATCCCAGAACTTCTTCTGCACAAAAATATTCCTGTGTGTTACACGACCATCAAGAAGTTCGCTGATCACCGTAATTTTTGTTACCGATACGTTGGTGAGTTAAATCTTTCTATCCTGGGAAGATATATTCCAAACTTCGGGTACTTGAGAGGAATAATTTTCTTAAGGACAGACTGTGTATTCAGTGGGCTCGGTTTATTCTTATATTATTTTTTCCATAGAAAAGTTAAGGACGCCCAGACTAGCGCGGGCCGCGCTAATGGTCGTGCTAGTCAGGCTGTCCCTGGTAAATTTTACTAGCGCGGCAACGCTAATCCCGCGCTAGTGAGGTTTCTCACTGTTTCTGTATTTTCAGAAAATTTATTGTTTTATTTTACAGCAATACAGATTACTCACATGCTTCACATACAATAACAACAACTACCCAGTAAAGTCCCACAAAGTGGGGTCTGGGGAGAGTAATGCGTACGCAGACCTTATCCCTACCCCGATAGGGAAGAGAGGTTGTTTCCAATAGACCCTCGGCTCAGGAAGACAGAAATAAAAACATGAAAAGACAATCCATTAGTAATTCCAGTAGAAACCGTAGAAATAGTAACATAAGCATAGAAACCATAAGATAAATGACATGTAATAACATTAACCAATATCTAAGGCCCGGGGCTAAGATAAACAGCAAGGATAGTGTAAGCTCAACATACGGCCGTGGCAATTTGAAACTCTAGAGTATCAAGGTCATGCAAATGATGTAAGTTTATATTGTAGAGAATTCAACATTCTCTCAAATGAGAGGTAACAGGAAGTTAGACTATCAAGGTGCTCGAGTTCTCATAAGAGCATCTTTATTTAAGAAAAAATGACGGTTTATATATAAAAGAAAAAGGAATCTCAGTATTAACTAACGAACTGTTTAGGTCAAAATATGCCTAAGAATGTTCGACACGAAGTGGCATTGCAGAAAGTGATTTGGCCGAAGTCAACTAGTAACTAGTTGAACTCACGGTCGAGCAGTCAATCATGGCTGAGGTTAAGTATTAGAAGGGGCAAGTAACGACTAATTTAGTGATGGGATCTTTAAGAGAATATTCCTCTGCACTTGTATCTTTAAGGTTAATTGGGGGTACGTCCCTTATAAATAGAAACAGAAATAAGGTGAAAGACATGTAATATTCTCTAATAAGAACATTCTTGATAAAGCAGACTTTCTCTCTGGATAAATACAAACATTGTCTTTCTAAAAAGATACGATTGTTGATTATTCTACACTTTTCCCATCAGATCCGAGAAAGATCCTGATATTCTTGTATTTGCATATCACCCATCATTGTCAGAAGAAGGAATCATCCACTTCATTTAATATTGGGTGAATCGTTCCCCTTACTTACCTTAGTGCCATTTATTGTTATTTATTGTTTGATATTCCCCTTTCATTATTGATCTTAAAACATTAAATGCACACTGCAATTAACTTTCTTTCAACGCTGCTCAATGTTATTCACATAAATCTTAACTAGGTTTAACCCCTTATTACATAAAATTAATTAGTCTAACCAAAGATTTATATGTCTTTGGTCAAACAACCACATAATTGACATCCTTTTTCAAAAACTTATATCATTATGCAAAACAATATATTAGTAACAAGAAGCATTAGCCTGTCTTTGCTTGTTATCTTAAACTTCTAACAGAAGGGGAAGTGACATATTTTCCTTGTGACCGAATGCCTGTGCATTTCATACTGTTAGAACTATGCCAAACACTATTGTCTGGAACGTCGAAACTAAAATCGACAACAGATAAGAAGGAATCAGCTGAGAATTGAATGATGCACGCAAGAAAATGTTTGCCATAGATGAAAATTGTGATAGAAGCTTGAGCTTAGTTGTATACGGTCAAAATCGGGTTTGATCTTTTCGTATGATTAATCGAGACCGTGGCGTGGCAGGCCAAGATTTGATCCCATGTCATACCGGACCGCGACACAAAATTAGATTGCCAAGTTCGTGACTCAGGGACCGATCGAGATCGAGATCAGCTAAGATCAAGACCTATCGAGATAGAGATCGAGCAAGATCGAGGGAAGCCTGCCGAGCCAACAATGTAAAGCAAGATTGATTGCTCTCCCACTTTATCAACAATGTAATGCCAATCACAAGGCTTAAACCAACACGGCCCTTTGAAACTATCACTAGATCATCTATGATTTTCAACCCCCAATTTCATAGTAGGAATCTTCAAAACTTAGCACATTCAGTGTTAAGCACCTTTGTATACGGTCAAAATGGGATTGTCTTTCGTATGACTAAGCGAGATTGGGACATGATAAATCAAGGTTCAACCTCGTGTTATATTGAGCAATGGTGCGGAGTTAGATTGCTGAGCTCGTAACCCAGAGACCGATCAAAGTCGAGATCGGCCAAGATCAAGACAAGCTAAATAGAGATCGAGCAAGACCGATGGAAGTTTAACTAGTCAAGTAACGGAGCGAAAATCTCGGCACGTATCAAGATGAGGCCGATTAATTAGTCAATCGTGAGATTTCTTATTGTATTTAGAGTTGTATCAAGAGTAGGACTCTTCTACTATATAAAGGGGTTTGATCATTTGTAAAACACATTACATTTTTACGCAATACAAATCAATACACTACCTTATTTTAGTTTTCAACATTTTGTTGCTCTGTTCATATATCAGTAGAATCTTCACTTGGTTCGAGGGTGACCTAACTCAAAGGTCAAAGCTATACGTTTGGTTTGGTTTGCATTTTTTTTTTTACAGTCAATTTCAATATTAATATATATATTTTCTCAGTTTGTGCCAAGTTATATCACGTATCCTTAAAATCGTGTATAAATTCAATTGTTATCCGTTTTTAGGGTAAACAACCTTAAATGTTGAACCTATCGAGTTTAAATCCTGAATCCGCAGTGTTTTAGTGGTGTAAGTATACTTTATGCAATCTAGAAACACTGGGTTCAATTGAATTAGTATTTTTGATACAGAACATAGATAATTGATGCGAACAATCACTAAAATTTCAAGAGATAATAAATTTTGGACCCATGAAATAAAAAGTACAATGAGTTCAATGTTAAGCAAGTAAAAGTTTGAACCCATAAAGTTTAAATCTTGAATCCGTGTCTACATGAGCAAGCCTCACTCGTCCAAATTAACATTCAATAAAGCACATGCACCATTATTATTTCCTCTAAACAAACTTGGAAATATATTAATAACATTTCAGCATATATAAAGTCAGAAATAATGAACAGCAATTTATCACATAGTAACAATTAAAATTCATCAAGTAGAATATGGTCCTAGAATGAGAACTTTCTGAAGTTCCGTTTCTGGAGCTTACCGTTAATTCCCGAGTTTTTTCCTTTTTTTTTTTAATTACTTCCAGTATAGCTGAGGGTTTAGTCTTGTAATTGTTGAATATTGGGAGGGGCAAGAAATTAGAAGAAAATGGAGTGAAGAGTATAAAATGATAAATTAATATTTCTCATTTCTCCAGTCTCTTTATGTGATAAAAAGAAAAAAGAACTTTTTACCAAAAATACTAGTCTCTCTACCACCAAAGGATGTGGTGCAGTGGATGGGACTGCTCTTCCCTTAACCAGAGGTTTCGGGTTCGAACCCTGAATATGAAAAAATTCTTGGTAGGGAGCGCTTCCTCCCGAATAGGGCCCTACGCGGCGCGAATCCAGATATAGTCGGGCTCCAATGCGGGTACCGGACACCGGGTGGGAAACCAAAAAAAAACACTAGTCTCTCTACTTTAATTTGTTTATTCTAATTACAGCACGAAATTTTTTTTTTAAATAAAAACCTGTGAAATTAAACCCGCTATAATATTTGTGTGATTGTAAAATATTGTAGGACTTATTATGAAAAATATTAGTATTTTTAAAAAACTACTTTTAGTAAAAAATAGTTTGTCTAGCTAATCAAACAAAATATCTCTTTAGAGCAGCAATTAGTGTTTGATCGTGTTTCTAAAAATAATTTTTTTGTTCTTGAAAAGAAGCTACAAATTCTAATTTCTTCCAAAAAATAGAAGCAGAAGTATAAGTAAAAAATTAATTTTCAAGACAATAATATCCTCAGTATAAAATTATCCCTTATTAATTTAATTTTACTTTTTTATCTCTACCATTTCATTCTTCTCTTACTTTCACTATATTTTTATTCTTCTCCTCTTATTCTTATTTGAAATAATCTCTCTACTATAAATAGATTGTTATCCGTTTCTTCTTTTCTTTGACACTATTACTCTTTAAAATAAAAAGGCTAGTCCTCATATTCAAGCACTTTCTTCATACAGTGTGATTTTTTTTCGTATACCAATATTATATTATCTCATGTTTGTAGTTTTATTTATAAAAAAAAAATTGCGTGCATGTATATGATATAGTTGACATAATGCAATACTACGTAATTCATTATTTTCTCAAGAACTCATAGCGTTTTTCATACTTGTAACTGGTAAGCACATATGTTCCTACCAATATATTGATTTTATATACTTGTATTTTATATTGATTAAACTTTTTAATATATATTGCTTAATGTTTTACACTTTAATTAAATAAAAATAAAAGTTAAATTAAACTCTTTTTATAAGTATTTAAAATTCTATTTTTTTAAATTTTGATAATTGTAAACTAAATGTTTATTACCCTTTATCATAATTTGACACTCATAAGTATTATTAGAAAAATATTGGTCAAACAAACTTTGCTTATCGAATATCACAAAAAATACCTTTCAAACGAATTGACCAAATATAAAGTGCTAATCTGTCACGACCCGAAATCAACCCGACCGTGATGGCGCCTAACGTGATACTAGGCTAGCCAATTCGCTATGCATAACATGAGGAAAACTTTTGTTTGATTCAATATCAAGCAGTATTTCATAAATCTTTCGTTTTAGCATTTGAAAACACATAAAGGCAGGTAAAACATTTAAATACAGCCCCAAAACCCGGAGTCATCAGTCATGAGCAACTAAAAAGAAAAATACAAAATCTGGTATTGTTCCCTTACTACAAACCAGTCTGAGAATAAATAAAATGACTAATAGGAAGGAGAGAGACAAGGTTGCGGACGCCGTGCAGCTACCTTGCAATCTCTGAAGTGCTCCCAGAGAGTAAACCAGCTCTCACTCGGTCCTAGCACCTGAATCTGCACACAAGGTGTAGGGGATAACGTGAGTACACCAACTCAGTAAGTAACAAGGCCAACCTGTGGATTGAGAGGTAGTGACGGACTAAACCTCCATATTCATGACAGAATAAATGTACAAAAATTTAGGCATGCTTTCAGTCAACTAGACAGCTCAAGTGATAAGATAAACACAGTTCCGAACAGTTTAACATATATACCTCGATACATTCAACATGCCAATGCATCAATAGTATGAAATTCACGACGTACTCCCACTCACAATTACTTGTCCACTCAGTAATGTATATGGCACAATGGCCTAGGGAAGATCCATCCCGAAATATATACACATCAGACAGAAGTCACTCAGTATTGAGGAAGGTCGATCCATCCCTAAGGAGAAGATTCATCTCCAGATAAATACTTCGGACAAGATCCATGCCAAGGGAAGATCCATCCCTCAAACATCACTTCGGACAAGATCCATGCTCAGGGAAGATCCATCCCTCAAATATCACTTCGGATAGGATCCATATCCAGGGAAGATCCATGCATCAAATATCACTTCAGACAAGATCCATGTCCAGGGAAGATCCATTCCTCAAATATCACTGTGCTCACTGGAGGTGTAAAGACTCCGGAGGGCTCCTCTTAGCCCAAGCGCTATAAAAAGTCAACGAAGGCATAATCAATATCTCATTGTGGCGTGTAGTCCGATCCCATACTGTCACTATATATCAGGCTCTCGGCCTCACTCAGTCATCACTCTCCAGTATCGCTCACATGGGATCACAATGCATGAACTAGCCCGAATCAATGATAAAATGTGCAAAAATCAATAATTACCGAGACTGAGACATGATATGGTATGAAATGACAAGACTGAGAATATAATATCAATGAAACACGTGAGATGACAGCAATAAGCGACCACTAGGGTCCCAACAACATCGGTGTGAAGCCTTAACATAATATCTATCATGATTTCTAGTATGTTGGCATTTTTAAGACGACCGCTCGGGTTTCAACAGTATCGGCGTGAAGCCTTAACAAAATATTTAGCATGATTTCCAGAATGTTCACGTCAGTCACATTGGCAGAAACACAGATATCAACAAGAGAGAACTAATAAATGGTGTCATGGAATGAACCAGGTCACGCATCACACGGTGTACGCCCGCACGCCCGTCACTTGGCATGTGTGTCACCCAATTCTAATCACGTAACACGTAGCTCGGGGTTTCGCAGAATCAAGATTGGAAGCGTTACTTACCTCAATCAAGCCAAAACTCTACTCTGTAATTGTAATGACCCGGTCGGTCATCCCGTAGAAATTGCATTATTATTACTGTTATTGACTTGTCATAGATTGGTATACTATTATCAATGTGTTAGAGTTGGTAGGCTTGAAATCGGAATGGTTGTAGTGAGAGTTTAGTCGCTTAGTCTTTAAAAATAGCCTTGAAGTTGAAAAAGTCAACTGAGAGTTGACTTATTGGTAAACGACATCAGAATGCGGATTTTATGGCTCGGGTAGTTTCGTTAGGTGATTTGGGACTTACGAGTGTGTTCATAATATTTTGTTGAGGACCGTTGTAGAATTACGCTTGAATTGGCGAAAGTTAGTTTTTGGTGATTTCCCGGTCAGCAATGGAAAATAGGCTATCGGGGTCGAAATGGAATTCCGAAAGTTGGAAAAGGTTCCTAATTTCATTTTGAATATGTCTGCAAAATTTCAGGTCAATCGGAGGTGTTTTGGATAGTTTCGACATCGTTGGAGGTTTTTAGAAATTTCAAAGTTCTTAGGCTTGAAATTTGATGTGATTTTGGTGTTTTGATGTTATTTTTAGTGTTTCAGGAGTGCAACTAAGTTTTAATGATCATTATGAGGTGTTGGTATGTTTGGTTGGGGTCCCGAGGGGCTCGGGATAGTTTTGAGTGGTTAACGGGGAGTTTGGAGTGCTTGTGTTGCTGCTGAAGTTGCTGGTGCTGGTGTAACCGCACCTGCGGAGGGGTCATCGCAGGTGCGGGCCCACAGGAGTGGAAGGAGGCTCCGCAGGTGCGAGATTTGGCCAGCCAGGGAAGAGGTCGCAGATGCGGATAGTGGGCTGCACCTGCGAAGTCGCAGGTGCGGAGTGTGAGTCGCAGGTGCGGAGTTAGGCAGTTTAGTGAAAAGTCGAAGGGGCGGTTGTTTTGATCGCAGGTGCGGTCCCGCAGGTGAGAGACATTGGCCGCAGGTGCGGAACCCTTGGGCAGAAAGTATAAACTAAAACCTTCCGGACCATTAGACCTTTTAACACCATCTTTGAACGGGAAGAAGCTCTTGAGGTGATTTTTGAAGAGGGAAATCAGTGTTCTTCATAGAGGTAAGTGTTTTGATCATTAAAACTCGTTTATGGGTGATTATAGAACACAATCTTAGCAATTAATTCGTGAAAAATCAGTAGAAAGAGGAGGTTTAGGGCTTGAGATTTTGAAACCTTTAGGGATTGATTTGAGGGGTCAAACGAACTCCGAAATTAGTGTTCTTTATACGTACGGACTCGTGATATGATGAAGAACAGTTTGGTATAAAAATTTCTGAGTTTCGGGAAGCGGACTCGAGGGTCGGGTTTTGACTAATTTCGGATTTTGAGCTAAATTTGGTATTTTCAATTGGGATTCATTCCTTAAGCATAATTTGATGATAAAAATCTGAACTTGGTAGATTTGGAGCACTCAGAGGCCGTATTTAGAGGCAAAGGCACTGCGGAATAGTATTTTAGCTGGTTTTGAGGTAAGTAACATTTCCAAACTTGGTTCTGAGGGTTCAAAACCCCGAGCTAAATAATTTATGACTACTGTTGAGGTGACGCACATACCAAGTGACGGGCGTGCGGGCGTGCACCGAGTAATTGTGGCCTGGCTTATCCCATGGCACCACTTAGTGATTATTCCATGATGATATTTGTGCCTTTATTAATGTGGTAATTGCGAACATGTTAGAAATCATGTTAAGTATAAATGCTAAGCTTCACGCCAAAAATGCTGAGACCCGAGTGGTCGTATATTACTATCTCATTTTGTGATTATTTGATGTCATATACTCAGTCCTGTTATAGCATATCACTTCATATCTCAGTCTCAGTATTGTTAATTATGTACATACTTATCATTGTTTTCGGGTGATGGAGGCATCTGTGATCCATGTGAGTGAGACTGGAGAGTAATGACTGAGTGAGGCCGAGAGCCTGTTATTAAGACATTTATGAGAATGGACTGCACACTGTAGCGATATTTAAATCATGCCTTCGTTGGCTTGATATGGCGCTTGGGCCACTAGGGCTCCTCCGGAGTCTTTACACCCCCAGTGAGCGCATTGATATTGAGGGATGGATTTTCCCTGGAGTGGATGTTATGTGAGGGATGTATCGTCCCTGGACATGGATCTTGTCCGAGTGTTGTATTCCAGAGATGGACTTTCTCCGTGGGGCTGGATTGGCCTTTTTCCTCAGTACGGAGTGACTACGGTCACCAGTGTTTATGCATATTCCGGGATGGAACTTCCCTGGGCCTGTGAGCCATATGTAGTACTGAGTGGATTTCTGTGGGAGAGCTGTGAGCACTATGTGCATATCCACACTGGTTTCATACATATATTTTATGATGGCATGTAGAGTATACTGGCATAATTGGCATATTTACTCATCCTGATAAACCGTTAGCATGTCTAAAATTCTGTATATTGTTTATTGTAAAATTTTGAGGTTTTGTCCGTCACTACTTCTCAGCCCATAGTTTGGGTTCGTTACTTCTGAGTTGGTGTACTCACGTTACCCCCTGCACCTCGTGTGCAGATTCAGGTACACCGGGACCCGGCAGTGGATATTGAGCAGCGGACATAGTTTTCATTGGAGTTGTCGAGGTAGCAGCTGGCGATCGCGACCTCGTCTTCTCTTCTTTATTCCAATTGTTGCACTTATTTTGAGACTATGTTGTTTATGTATTCATTTATTTTTTTATATCGCAGCTCATGACTGAGTGACACCGGATCCGGGGTTGGAGGTTTAAATTTAGTTTTTCAAATATTATTTTTAAACTTCAGATTCTTAGTATTATCAATAAATTCGTTTAAAATCGTATTTTTACTAGGAATTGAATTTAGCTTAGTTAAAAAGGGAGGCTTGCCTGTTCCACGACATGCGTCATCACGACTCCGAAATTGGGTCGTGACAGCAATTCTCTTGCTGCTCGACTCGGCCACAAATCGTCCCGAATCTAACCAAAAGTCACTACTATATCATTAGTATATGCTAAAGGAGTGAACCCCACATCAAAATTATCAAATTACATCACAAATCCCGAATTCGGCCAAATTCGGCCCCCGGGCCCACGTCTCAAAATTCGGTAAAAATCAATAAACTGTAATCCTTACTCTCTCACGAGTCCATACATACCAAATATATCAAAATCCTACGACAAATGGCCCCTCAAATCCATAAATCAAAGTCTCTAATTTCCAAGCCCTAACCCCTCAAATTACACCATTAAATCCCACAAATTTCATGATTAATCAGTCAAATACCAACATAGAATCGAGTATTAGGTTCAAAAATGTTACCTCAATGTGTTTCCCTTGAATCCCTCTTCAAAATACCTCAAAAAGCTCCAAACACATTTTAAAAATGGTGAAATATAAGAAAATTCACGAAGGCATCCTTTTATACTTTATGCCCAGTGACCACCGCACCTGCAGAACATTTCTCTCACATGCGGTCCCAGGTGCGCACCTGCAAAAATTATTTAAACGTCCCCTTTGCATTTGTGGCCCACTACTCACACATGCGGGCTCGCAGGTGCGACCAACCTTCCGTACCTACGCTAACTGCCCAGGCCTCCACTTCCGCTTTTGCGATGCTCACTCCGCACCTGAGATCATCGCACCTGCGGCTGCAATTCCGCACGTGCGGACACACCCAGAATCACACCAGCATTATTTTTCAGCAGTTCAACTTCCCAAATTCCATTTGTTAACCATCCGAAACACGCCCGAGGCCCTCGGGGCCTCAACCAAATATACCAACACGTTATATATCAACACACGAACTAAGTCGAACCCTCGGAACACCCGAAACAACATCAAAACACAGAATAAATCCATAATTCAAGCCTAAGGATTTCTAAACTTTTCGAAACTCGCCAACGATGCCAAAACCACTCAAACCACGCCCGAATAACCTGAAATTTTGCGCACACATCCCAAATTACAATGCGAACCTATCCCAACCTCCGAAATTCTATTCCGACCCCGATAGCAAATTTTTCACTGCCGACCGGAAATCGCCTAAAAATCTTGTTTCGCCAATTCAAGCCTAATTCTACCACGGACCTCTGAATAACATTCTGAATACACTCCTAAGTTCCAAATCACCTAACGAAGTCATATGAATCATAAAAATCACATTCCAATATCATATACCTATAAGTCAACTTCCGGTTGACTTTTCCACATATTGAACCAAGTTAAGAGAATAAGTGTCTTTTCTCTCTCCACAATCTCTCTGAACCCAAGTCAACCAACACAACATAACACAAAAGAGATGGACCACGCAAACAATGATGCAGAAATGGGGATAACGGGCTAAACTCTCGGAACGACCGGTCGGGTCGTTACATAATCTCCAAAAGTACATTTTTGAAAAACGATTTTGAACAAAAGTACTTTTCAACATAAATAGTGTTTGGCTGCTTGACCAAACGAGCTCTAAGTATATTTTCTCAAAAGTATCTTTTAAAAAAGTACTTTTTGAGAGAATTTACGTTTTTCAGCTTCTCAAATGTGGTTCTACTTCTATTTTAAAGTACTTTTTACCTTCTAAATATTTGGTCTATTACTTTCACTTTAAAAACACACTTTTGGTAAAAAAATAAAGCACTTTCTACGAAAAAAAAGTTGACCAAACTGCCCAATATTCTCCTATTAATCTTGTCACTAGCTCCTTGTTTTCATTTTTATCCATATGCATAATCATACTTCTCTATATCAGCCTCGTTTGTTTCAAATATTTTTGCATGTTATAGCGAAGTATTGTTATAGATAATATATATTATAATATAACATAAAAATTAATTTCGAAAAAGCTTGATTTTTATAGTGAAGTATTATTATATAAGGATATTGTTGCACGAAAATGAGTAAATAATTATTACAATGAGATAAAGAATCAATTATAACTTCTTACAATGAGATAAAGAATTACTTAAACTTCAAATGCCTTCAAGAAGCACCGTGTTTCGTGCAACTGTTCCTTCTACTTAAGAGTGGAGCTGTTAAATGGGTCGACCCGTACCCGAATCCGTTGACTCTTGGCCCACGAGTTCTTGATCGGGTAGGTCCGGTTCACTTTCTTATAGGCGTCGGTCCGAATTTGACCCGTTAATCAAAACACGTTGACCCGATCCGGACTCGTAACCCGTAACCCCTTAACTCCGGGTCTTATGAGCCGAATCCAATTTAATTAATAAAAGTTAAAAACTAATAAATGATGAGAATTTCAAACTTTATACAAATATATACGAACTTGAAATTACTACATGTTCTAAATGCCAATTAGAATAAAAATGAAAGAAAACCCATATTTTATTAACATTAAAACTTGAGAACTTATGAAATTCGACTATTTCGACAAGACGTCTCATATTGTCTGGTACTATGTTCTTTCTTCAATATTTGAATTTAATTATATATATATATATATATATATATATATATATATATATATATATCCGGTTCAGTGAGTTAAAATATTATAGCCCGGCCCAAGCCCCTTAAATAAATGGGTTGGACCGGTTAGGATTTCGTGGGTCATGGGCTAGTTAAAGAATCAATTTTAATGAGTTATACGGGTCGGTTTGTGGGTCGACCCGACTCATTTGACAGGTCTAAGAGACAAATTCAACTTCAGATAGATTAGTAATGATGGATTCCGTTTGTTCAATCCAAATTTTGGAGTTATATTGACACTCCTACTCGGCGGTTGAATCATTTTATCCTAAAATATTTGGAAGATTAGTATTTATTTTATTATATTAAGCAATACTTTAAAGTCAGGGGTGTGAAGCAGTTATTTGACATGAAGCGAGACGTAAGTCCCATGAATTTTAAAAAATTTAGATTTATAAATTAATAAAAGGGAAAATTTCACATTAGAATAATTAAGATCCCTGTTTTCCAATTTTATAGTCCATATTTCAATTTATAATCAACTAGCCCAAAAATAATAAGCTAAAAGTCAACATCCAACTCCAACAAGTTCTCAAAATTACTATTTAATTTTTAAAAAGGATTCCTCAAGCATTTGAATCAGTAACTGTGACTCAAATATTAGTTCAACAAACAAAATCTATTTGGGTGGTGAAAATTAAATTTTTAACAAGCTTAAATATGTGGGTTTAAATTTCGAATTTAATTTTGTGAGAAATTTGGAGTGGGTGTTATTTAGACTTGTTAGAAATAGTATAAGGAAGTTATATAAAATTTGAAGTCATTTCATGGAGATTTGGACTGGTTTTGAACAAGAATTGCAACTGAAAATCGTGGAAGAAGTTCGTCTCCAGACGCTTGTATAAATATGTATAAAAGTGTATAATAGTGTATAATAGTGTATAAAGTGTGTTTCTACACTCGTATATACTATTATACAAGATTATACATAATTATACAAAAAATTGACTTCGTCTTCTTCCTTACGTCTTTTCTGAAATTTAACTCAAATCTACTCCAAATCACTTCAAATTTAAATTTTAAACTCCTCTTGATATTTTTAATTAATTGGAACAACACCCAATCCAAACAACTAACAAACTCAAAAAATCCTATTTTCGAAAGTGAAGCTTCAAATGACCTTCAATGGTGGACTTCTAACTTGAAAATCTGACTAATTTAAAAATTGTCTGAATATAACACCAGAGCAAATCATTTGCTAAAGCACAAAAATGATTCAATTTTAAGTGAAATATTTTCCGGCAGAACAAAAACAACATAAAGTGGGTAAAAAATGGCTATTGACCACCAAAAATTCATTCTCCGATGACCTCGTTGACTTTATCGTTGACCTCTTCACCTAGGAAATTGAAGGAAAAAATGTGTAAAGGAGGTTATCCACCGCCGGAGATTTATTTTCTGATGACATCCTTAATTTTGCCGGCGACATCTTGATTGACTTTGTCTGAAAGTTGAGGAAAGAAAAGAAAATGGATAAAGGAGGTTGTCCATTTTTCTTCTTCACGCTAGGTTAGCTGATGAAAACTTTCTTACACATTATATGCAAAATGGGTTATGTCGGGTAAAATTTTAAAACATGGGCTCTTTTTAATTATGAGATTGACCCGACTGACATAGCATGTAATTCTTTATTAATAAAATAGCATAATAATCACAAGGAAATATATAAAATATATTAAAATAAGAAAATCAAAAATAATTAAAATAACTCATAAAGAACAAAATATCTAGTAATTTTTTTTATAAATATTAAGAATTCAACAGTGTCAAAGTTACAATGAGATAAGAATCAATTATAACTTCTTATCTTTTAAATAATTATAATTCTTAAAAAATATTATCAAACTACACAGTTTACCTCTGTAAAAGTGAATAATGAATAAACTTCATCAGTGCTGTAATTTAAAATTTTTAGCATCTAGTTTCAACAAATATATTCACAATCAGATGTTCTCCATTAGTAAATGTGTAATATTGCGACTCATTATTTTGAATTATTCTCAATTTTCATAATTCTATAGAAGAATAAAACTTCAAAGGAACTATTAGGCTAGCTCGAGCGTTGAGTGTTATAGACGTATTTCAGGCTCATAGTTAGGCGCTTGGACATAAGGCTCACACAATTAAGTCTCACGTGTGAGCGTCAGGGCATTTTAGTAGTAGCACGTCCTGAGGCGAGCCCTAAAACGAGTCCCATCAGAGCTTTTTAAAATATTGATATTAAGTTAATTATCTTATTTTATCATTAGTTATGATTGTATCAAATATTTACCATTATTTTTGATTGATTTTCTTTTTTATCTTTTTTATTTTATATGATCATGTTCTTACTTAGAGATCGTGAAGTTATTTTGTTGTAATTCCGATTCGTGCAATATTTCCTTCTTATGAATAGAAAAACTCTTTGCATAGTTCAATTTATGAGTTATTCCTCCTCTCACTTTTCACATCTCTCTCTTATTTTCCTTATTATTATTCCATCCTTTCTTTAGAGTTCTCTTTTCAAACTTAGAGCTTGTCCGATGGTTGTTACACATCGTTTCATAATGTATCGTATTGTATTGTATTTTATTGTATCGTTTGATGAATATAATGTTTGGATAGATTGCATCTTTTGTTGTTATTTCATAACATCACACACTAGCAATATGAAGAATAAATTTGCACTATTAAAAAGAAAAAAATATGATACAGGAAAAATTAATTATATGAAAAGGTAGGATAAATGATAAAATTATTATTTAATAATAATGAAGGGTGAGATGAGAGAAAAAGACAAGATAACACGCACCCAAACCAAATCAGTCATTACATAAAGTGGCACATTTTGTCGTTACATAACGACAAATTTAACGATATGATACAATAAAATTTAAGTAATAACCAAAACAAATATCGTATTTAAATTAACAATATGATACAATACAATAGGTAACAACCCTCCAAACAAGTTGTTAATGAAAGAAACTAAGGGTCTGTTTAGCCATAAAAAAAGTTTTTTTAAAATGTTTTTTCACGTAAAAATGAGGCAAACAACATGAATTGCACCACCATATATTCTATTCTACAGTCCTTCAATTTCACCAAGTCCAGAGTACTCTTTCCCTCTAATATTACCTAGGACACCAAGGAATGTCTAATCAATCCAAGCTACCACCTTCTTTGGTAAATACCTTGGTTTCCTATGTTCCAAAAAAGACCCATTAGCTCTGACTTTCAATCCATCATAGACAATATGTAATCCAAGCTGGCTGGTTGAAAAAAATTTGCCTAAACATTGACCGGTAGGACCATTCTGGCTAAGTCATCTCTTAATAGTATCCCTAACCATGTCATGCAATATATTGAGTTGCCCACAAAATTCACCAAGCAAATTGATAGAATTCAGAGGAATTTTATTTGGGGCACTACCCCAAATAGGAAAAAAAAATACACCTGATTAATTGGGATAGGTTCACCAAAAAGAAGGCTAGTGGGGGGCTAGGGCTCCAAAAAGCAGAATTGAAGAACAAAGTTGCCCATGTTAATCTGGCCTGGAGGATCTATCACAACACCTCGAGCTTATGGGCTTGAGTTCTTATTTCTAAGCACTGTAATTGGAACCATACCCTCCCTCCCCCAGAAACACTAAATCTCCTCTGTGACAATGCATCCTTAAGGATTGGGATACATGCAGAAATGCCAGCAGATGGGTGGTCCACAAGGGTAGCAGGGTAAGCTTACTAAATGATGCTTGGATCCCCAATCATCCAGACATTAGGGATATGGTAGAAGAACCCCCCCCCCCCCAAACGACATAGTTGTCAAAGTAGACATTGTCTACAACTCAGGGAACTGAGATCTCTCTTCCATCTCTATGGATCTGCCTACCAGTATCTCTAACATGATCAAGTATGTCTCCATTCCTCCCAATCCTACCAAGGAAGACAAGCTAATCTAGGGATTGACTCTTAGTGGGTCCTTCACCGACAACTCTGCCTACACTTTCCTTAGCAAAAACAATAAGAACTTTGGAAATGAAGAGGAAGGGACCTCTAGTTGGATCTGGAATCTACAAGCTCCTAACAAAGTCAAAAACTCCATATGGCTTCTTGCTAATAGGTTACCTACAGGAACACACCTTCACAGAATTGGGGTTAACTGTAACCCATAATATTGCTTATGCCAAAGTATTGAAGAAACAAGTGACCACATCTTCTTTGAATGCATAAATGCACCTCAATTCTGGCAGGAATTGCTATCCAAGGCTTCTAACGAGAGTAGGCTTCAGAATCACATCATCTCATCTCAACAATGGCCATTAACTTGGAATAAACTTAGAAACACTCCTTTTAATGAAAACATTCCTTGGGAGAACATTCTTCCCTTCTGTTTCTGGTACATCTGGCTATGCAGGAATCACAATCTTTTCGACAACAAAAAAGATAGAATCAGCACCACCAACTACATCTCTAAAGCATCTGAATACTTCATGGTGGTGAAAAATATCACTATCAAGAAACCTTTCCAAACCATTGTGAAATTGAAGACCCCAGGAGAGGGTACTATAAGCGAATACAGATGGGGCCGCTAAGGGTAACTCAGGAATATGAGGAATAGGTGGAGTATTCAGGAACCATAACACGGATTGAATTATGGGGTATATGAAAAACATACCACATACAACCAACACCATGGCTGAACTGAAATCTCTCCTAAAAGGGATACAGCTAGCTGAGCAAAATGGATTGATCCATTTGGACATCAACATAGACTCGGCAGAAATAATCCAAATGTTACTCACACGTAACTTAACATATGATCCCATGATTTGTGAATGCAGGTTGTTAATGCAAAGGATGGACATGGTCGTGGTAAGGAACACATACAGGGAGCAGAATAGGTTGGCAGGCGTTATAGCAAAAGAGGCACCAAAGACAAGGTTCTTGGAAAGATCCAGCTTACTAGCAGTTCTTCCGATGTTTGCAAATGATGTATTTTTGGGCAGACATCCTAGGAACTGAAGTTGTCAGGAATTTTTGGCATGTAATATTGATACTGTATCTCAAAATATCGCATTAATGGGGGAATTACAGTATCCCCGCACTGTTAGTATATATATAAATATCCTCTTTAACCAAAAAAAAAAAAGGAGAATTTTGAATATTTTCAAAAATTTTAAAAATTCCAAAAAATTATTTTCTAAATTTTAACTTAAGATCGTTCACAAAAATTCAAAAACTACCCACAATTATATTTATGTGCAAATACAATTCTAATTTTCAAATCATTTTCACTTAAATGTTTTTTTTTAAAATTTTTTCACCTAAATTTTATAATTTTTGTCACGGCCCAAATTTTCCTCTGTTGGGTATCGTGATGGCAGCTAGTCTTAGGGACTAGGTAAGCCTAACAGTTAATGAATAACAACAATAATAAAAGAAGGCTAGCAGTCTCGATATAAAATCTCAACAGAATGTATAAACTTTCCCAAAATAAGTAGTACAAGTCATAAGCTCTACGAATCTTCTACAACTTCTAAGTACAACTGTTTGGAAGTAGATACAACAGTTTATGAATAATAAATACAAAGAAAGTGACTCTGACGCCTGCGAACGCAGCAGCAGGTTACCTTGAGTCTCCTCGGCAATCATCCACACAGCTACTGTAATATATACCTGGATCTGCACACAAAATATGCAGAAGTGTAGTATGAGCACACCACAGCGGTGCCCAGTAAGTATCAAGACTAACCTCGGTGGAGTAGTGACGAGGACTAGTCAAGACACCACTGGTCTACAAAATAGATAACATGATTATAGAAATGACCGAACATTACATCTATCTAAGACTTCTCAGGATAATCCACCACAATGACAATATAAAGCAGAAGGAAATTACAGAAATCAATCACGAAACAACATAAAATACACAAAAAGATGGACATCAAAACAAGCCGAATCGAAAGGGAACACAATACAATAGAGGACACCGATAACTCAACTCCACGTCGGTTTGTTCACATAAGGGCCTTAGCCATTAAAATCCATAACTGGTAGAAATCTTTAAACAGCAGTTCATATGAAAAACTTTTGCAAATAAAATTATTTTAGTATGGAAGAGTTTACTTTGAAAACATACTTTCTCCAAAAGTAGATATAAGTATAATTAATAGAGAGGATTATGTATAACATAGTTTCTTTCAAACTACGAAGCTTTCCAAAGAGGCTTTCTCAATAAATGACTTCCAAATATCATTTTAGGCAAAACTAGTGCTTTTCAAATATACCTTCGATGTAAAAGTCATTCAAATATAATAATTTCAAAATCATTGCTTTTTCAATAATACTTTTCAGTAAAAATCCCTTGATAAAAATCTCCTCAAGATTTATCCATCGGGGCTCAGTCCGTCACTCGGAAATTTCCATGCAGTACATGAGAAATATCAAATCTTACCAATAAATGCAGTAAATGGCAAACAAGAATGACGAAAATAATAATGCATGAATACGGCACGGAATGTCCCTTCGTGCTAACATAACATAACATGACACGGAATGTCCCCTCGTGCTAAATAACATAATCATGACACGACATTATCCTTCTGCTAAATATCATAAACATGGCATGGCATTATCCTTCGTGCTAAATATCATAAACATGGCACGGAATGTTCCCTCGTGCTAAATATCATAAACATGGAACGACATTATTCTTCGTGCTAAATATCATAAACAACAGTTTGGCAAGAAAAAACCAACAATATGACCCATAAATCATCACATCCCTGCAAGGAGTCAACAATACAACCAATATCACTAACAGCTTAACCAGTAATAGAAACCACAACATTCCGGCAAGGAAGTGAACAGTACAAATGATATCATTCATAGCATAAACAGTAATAGGAACCATCACATCCCGGCAAGGGAGTCAACAATACAAACCATATCATTAACAACATAAGCAGTAATAGGAACCATCACATCCCGGCAAGGGAGTCAACAATACAATCTATATCATTAACAGCATAAACAGTAATAATAACCATAACATCCCATCAAGGGAAACAACTATAACCAATCTCACCTAAACAGTTTACTTCACGGAATAACACTCGGTTTCACACAAAAGGCCCAATAATAGGCAACATCAAGAAAATACCAATAATATAAATGTCTAACAATTAGACCTAAGTAGCACTTAAGGGAATAGTCATATAAATCACAATGTAAGACTCACGGGCATGCTTGACTCCAACGAATAAATGTTCCAACTGCGGCTAGTCAACTATAAGGCTAGATGACACTAATTATAGTCAATTAGGCAAGCTAGGAAGAAAATATAGCATGATGATAAGAGAAGTAGAATATTCAGTTAAGTCAAGTAAAGTCAAATAACCAACGAAGAATCCAAAAAAAAAGTAATTCTAATTTAAACATGAAGGAATGAAATTAATAGCCAAGGATTCAAGTGTAACAATTACAAACCATACACAGGTAATATAAGAATCTACGAATCCAAAAAGGGCAATCTAATTGCAATTAAGTACGAGTACACACTCATCACCTCGCATACTCGAACTACAATCAACAAGGAAGACTCAATCCTAAGGGGTAGTTCCCCCACACAAGGTTAGGCAAGATACTTACCTCAAAGACGACAACCCAGTACTCAAAGATAGACTTCTGGGGCGAGAAGGCCTCCGGACGGCTCAAAATCAACTAAAACAACTTCAGAATACATATAAAACGTATAAGGAACTATTCCAAATAATAAAGTCTCAATCTTTACAAAATCATAAAAATCGACCCAAAAGTCGACCCCCGGGCCCGCGCCTCGGAGCCCGACAAATTTTACAAATTTTGATTACCCATTCCGATACGAGTTCACCCATACTAAATTTATCCAATTCCGATAACATTTGGTCTTTCAAATCATGATTTTTCATTTTAGAAACTTTCTTTCAAAACCCACAATCCCCTCAACCCAAAACACAAATTAAATGATGAAAAGCAGAACTAATTCATGAAATATAATTAATTCTAGTGGAAGAACACTTACCCATTCAATTTGTGTGAAAACCCCTCAAGGAATCGCCCAAAACCGAGTTTTAGAAGTCAAAATATGTTTACAATGGCTAAACCCTCGTTTTTGGAGACTTATATTCTGCCCAGGTATTTAAAGCATCGCGATCGCGAGACTACGTATGTGATTGCGTAGAGGAAAATATTATTGGCCAGAAACGATTACATGCGATCGCGAAGGAACATTTGCGATCGCATATAAGGAAATATATGTTGCCTCAACGCTACACTACGCGATCGCGAAGCACGGAATGCGATCGCGTAGAAGAATGACCTGATGCCCACAGATGGATTCACTATGCGATCGCGTGCAAGTGGAAGTGAACGCGAAGAAGAAAAGGATGGACTTCCGCGATCGCGAATCGAGCTATGCCATCGCGATTAAGAAAAACTGGGCGGTCCAAATTGATACAATGCGAAAAAATGGCCTGAAGCCTAACCGGAACACACTCGGGGCCCCCGAGACCCCGTCCAACTACACGCACAAGTTATATAACCTAACACGGACTCGCTCGAGGTTTCAAAATATATACAATAACACTAAAACGATGAATTAAACCAAAAATCAATGAAATTCCTCAAAACTTCTTTAAACATCAAATTTTTGCATTTAAGGTCCGAATCACGCCAAACGAAGTCCGTTTCATACCAAACTTCACAGATAACACATATATATCATATCGAACCTGTACCAGGCTTCGGAACCAAGATACGAGCCCGATACCACATGTTTCACATCAAATTTCATTTTCAAAAACCTTTATATTTTTCAGAAAATAATTTTCTTTAAAAATTAATTTCCCGTACTTGGGACCTCGGAATTCGATTCTGGGCATACGCCCAAGTCCCATATTTTCTTAAGAACTCTCCGGGACCGTCAAATCACGGGTCTTGATCCGTTTACCAAAAATATTGACTGAAGTCAATTTAAATTCAAATTTCTAATACAAAATTATTATTTTTTATCAGTTTTTCACATAAAGGCTTCTCAGATATACGCTCGGACTATGCATATAAATCAAGGTGAGATAGAATGAGATCTTCACAACTTCAAAATATAAAATTAGCTAGAAAATTACGAATAACCTTTCGGGTCATCATAGTTTTTTTTGTCCAAACGCCCACTAAAACAAGGTAAAGCCTTGTCTGCTAATCGAAATTGTCCTATCGGAGAAAGAGCTACAATATGCATGCAAACCAACAATTGATTAATATGTTGGAAACAGAAACAACAGATATCACCCTCAAGACTTGGAATCAACAAAGAAATAAGTACTGTATCTCTTTTGAAACTTCCAAAGCAATGAGTATATGCACAAGTTACCATACTGCAAATTGCATAACAAGTATTTGTGTTTGAATATGAACAATTTATACTTCTAGGAAACTATGCCGAAGCTCTTCTTGGATAGGGCATCTAGTCAATTTTGAACATGCTAGATTCTAAGTCAGGCGGATTTATTCCAACATTATTTATTTCAATGATAATGTAAAAAAAAATTAATTAATTTATTCTTGAAATTTAAAAAAATAACTTATTTTAAATCACTAAAAAAACTAAAAAATCACATATTATGGACCGAAGAGAGTATTATTTACCACTTGTTTTAAAACAAATTAGGCTTCAAAAACTAAATTATCCCAATTTTTGTTTCCAAGAAGCAATATATCCATCACCTAGTAGCTTCTGAAAAACTGCCAACTTTCTATCGCCACTTGCTTATCAATAAAGTTTAACGTAAACTCAATATTTACACAAATTATATATCATTATTGGTGATTTAATTAAAGTTAAAATATGTATCAAAAAATTAATTCAGTAGTAACAACTTGTATGAAGCACATATTACAATTCATATGTTTATTAAGTTGGCGTACATATCGTATATGAGTAAGTTTTTTACCAAACTCATTTGGTACGCCTAATAACTTACTAATTTTAAATGAAAAAAAAAACTATATGTGCATAATATTTTCTCATAGGCACGTGCACATATCTAAGGAGTAGCATATTTTACTAGAGTATGTATATCATACAATATTTTTCTTTCACAAGTGCACACAATATTTTGCTACGTCAATTTTGACACTGCTCAACACAAACAAAGATTGCTATATCTCCGTCATTCATTACTGGAATAGGTCATCACTCATCATATTCATGAACGGTTTTAATTATGGAAGACAAAGTAAGAAAACATACTATTGCTTACTACTTGTTTGAACAGTTGTTACTTGTTACAAATTGTTTCATATTGTATGTTTGTTTACCTTTAAAATCGGATAAGAATTAAATAAGTCAGTGGTTTTAAGAATATGTGAATTAACTCGATAAAGTGATAAATTATGTTGCAATTCGAAAAAATAGTGATAAAGTAAATGCAAACCACACGAATTGAACAGTCTCACCCTGGGAAGGTTAATCATCCTCAAGCCGAATGCACTTCGATCGGTATCAAGATATAGAAGAACAAGAACTTAAAGAGAAAAATAATAATGTATTGCTTTGGAATGCGTGTTACAATGTGTCCAACGAGTTATCATACCCCTTTTATATAATAGCGGAGTCCTACTTTAGGTACAATTCTATAAAAGGTACAAATCTCTTGATTTGCTGATTGTCGGTTCCTTATTGATACGTGCCGAGATTTTCGTCGTAATATCCGACAGGTCACGTTTCAGTCTTCTGTTGGTTATACTAACGATGTTTCTTCGAACTCGTTCGGTGCTAGGATTGACTCCGGGATCACGGCCGCGATATTCTCGAAGGCAGGCGTTCTAACCTCGGGTTCTAACCTAGTGGGACTTGGGGTCGATCTTCAGTCCTTTATCGCTATGTTCCAAGTCTGATCTACCATATCGCAAGCGAGCTCGATTTCGACCGTATACAGATAGTCCCCTCGTTTTTCGGAGAGTAGACGACGAGAAAATGACATGAACTTCTGATTCTCACTTTGATACCCCGCAACAGAATTGACAAAACAAACGAAACATCTTGTCAGTCAAATCATAATGGCACTGTCAGTTGTCGGTCGGCCACTCATGGATGTGATCCGTCACTGAAAAATTATAAATACCGCCCTCCTTTGCTCATTCAAACTTTACATCCAAACTTTCTGTCCTCGTATCTTAGAAATCTTAATACTTTCTGACACTTATACCCAGATTATTTGAGTTTTTTTATAAGAACTTGTATTTTTTTTCATCCCAAACCATCAAGTGTACTCCTTTAACTTCCTTTTTTTCCTCCATTTTCAAAGAAATGACAAAGACTTCAAAAATCGTTCCCCAAAAAAAACTCCTTCTACCTCGCGACCGACTATTGAAGAGACTATTTCACGTAGTGCTGTCGAGGAACCAGTACCGGAACCCTTGTTGAAAATGTTCATCCCTGGAGGATGCTCGGTAACCGCCGATTTCAAGGTTGAAAAACCTTCCCCAGTACAAGGCATGTGTGAGGAGGTCTCGAGACACATATGCTCAATTAGTGAAAAGGTCCTCCCTACGGTCAAAAAGGATTGCAATTGGGTTTACAAGCACGTGGTGTTTCCGTACCCGATGAAGACATCACTACCCACATCGAGGGATACTTAAGTGTTTACACTTATCCCTTTATGTCGGGCCCATTAGATCCGGTCATCATCGACTTCTGCAAAAGATACAAGGTATGCCTTGATCAAATTCACCCCTCATTCTGGAGAATCGTGATCCTTCTTCGGTTCTGTGCGATCAAGATCGATGGATGCTTGTTCACCATCGACCATCGCATGCGACTACAGTCCCCGAATCTTTCGAGGAGGACTGATCAAGCTCGCGCGTTGGGCTAGTAAAGCGCCATTCTCGAGTATTGATGAAGATTGGGATCGAGGCTGGCTAGGCCGTTTAATCCGAGTGAGGACTTCTTATCAGTGTTTTATAGTGGTGCAGCTGTCGCTCCCCCTTCTTTCCTCGCGGAGATCAGGTTTATGACATTCGATTGGGACAACTCTTTCCTTTTGTGAAAGGGGTTTGTGTTTTTGAGAGTCGCCACCTAACGATTTTTAAAGGTGCGTCAGAACACCAAAGGGGTTCATTTACAACTACGTTGCTAACCAGAGATAGGGTAAGGGCTTGAAATTATCCTAAGGGGAAGGTGTTAGGCACCCCTCAGGATCCACAAGTGTGGTTCCCGGCCAAACAACTTTTGTGAATTTGCACAGCTTAGCAAGCAAACAAATAAAGGCTTAAATAAGAGGGGATTTAAGTCTTAAGTATGCCGATGTTTGAAAAAAAGAGTAAAGAAGGTTAGATTTTGAAAAGGATTACGATCTTAGCATACAAAGGGTATCCTAGGTTTATATGGATCACATCAGTACAATACCCGGTAATCACTCCTCAAAGAGGGGCTACACGTGGTATTAGCGCACCGGTCATCATATCCATATTTTACCCTTTTCCCACCCCGTGAAAGTAACTAAATCCAGTGTTGGTCTCGACCTCTATTGCATGTTGTTACCCGTCCCTTCCTATTAGTCCCGGAGGAATTTAGGACTTCTATCCTATAAGGAATGTTCTAGGCAGACCCTCAGGTTTGAAGGAAAAACACTACGACAGATAAGAACATGTAGGATTGCAATTAAGGGAAACACAGAATAGCAGAGAAAAGGAATAAGTATACCTCCACAAATAATGCAAATAGGCAGCACGACTCATACACAGTTAAGGTCTTTTGATTCAGATACTAAAATATGGTATCTAAATGATAATAACAAAGACAGATTTATTGCATAACTCTAAGAGGAAGTCTTAATCAGTTTTACTTACTGATTTTATCCTGTTGATAATTAAGCATCCTATATAAATAGACATATTTTCAGTTTTAACAACTTTAATTACCTAAGTCTTGCCTAGGCGTAGGACGATGCTCAGTAATTACCTGGATTATTAAAACTATTTGAGTTGCTTTGCCTAAACATGTTGTACTTAGGTGTTGCATCAAATGCAGAATTGTCACTAGTTGTTTAGAGACATGGTAAAACAGTTTTAGGTCCTTTTTCATGCATTAGTAATTAGGCGGGGAATGAGTCCTAAAACATGATATCTAGTGCACAGATAGGGACGCAGAATGATGCATATACAGAATCCTAAGCAAGATTTCTAAATGCACAATAATTACAACATTAAGCATGATTTCAAAAGATGCAAGAATGGCAGTTTATTTTAGTGTTGTTTACTCTAAACAGGATCTCTAAGTGTTCATGGCAGCATAGAGAATGATTGCAAAGTACTGGTTATTAACACATTTTAACGCAGGATTTTCTAAGTGATATGATATTGAGATGGACATGCTAAAAACAGTAAGTATAAGTCCTAGGGAACATGATCACTAATGCATGAAATGAGTCCTAATCATGGTCTATATTGCGCAAGTAGGAATATAAATCTGATAACATGTTTTCTACCCTTTTAATAGCTAAAGCATACATAATCACCCCTTCCCTTTCCACTATCCGTCCCCAGTGTAGTTTACAAGTAGTTATTACAGGCCATTTGCATAAATTACATAATTGAAATAAGAAAAAGAAGGATTTATGCTATAGGGAGC
This sequence comes from Nicotiana paniculata, assembly GCA_005239505.1. NCBI lineage: Eukaryota > Viridiplantae > Streptophyta > Magnoliopsida > Solanales > Solanaceae > Nicotiana > Nicotiana paniculata. Next base: position 81,434 of record ML326322.1, on the reverse strand, counting down.
CTACTGATAGGCCCAAAATCCCCAGAATGCCTCAAATGCCATTAGTTCACAACCTTTCATATAATCCATGTGTGTCAGAGTTCCCTAAGGATCTCAAAGGATCCCGGGCAGTGCTCACACCCAGATTTCATAACCAAGATAGAGTAAGTGCAGTGTGTAAAGGCCAGCTCTTGTGTGTCAAAGTTCAGATGGAGCTCAAGGTACCAAGGCAATGCTCACACAAGAGGGGCAGAACCTAATGTCTAAGAGTATAGTGGAAGTGCTTGACATAGTTTTGAAAGAGTTGAGTTGGAAAACAGTATGAAAATGAGTAGTTTGAAATAAGTTTTGGAGAACAGAAGATTTCTCTTTTAGTGAAAAACAGTTTGAAAGGGAAGAGGGTAAGGCAATCAACAACTCAGAAACACATCAGCATGCATAGTGCAAGGAAGCAGTCACAAACAGGGAAAGGGGGAGTTGGGGACAAGTAGTTCATATGTGAAAGCATATTGGCACACAGGTTAACATCAGAGAAGTACTACATAACTTAAATAGTCATAGCAAAAGTCTATCACAAAGTGTTCATGCCAGGAGCTTAACAACATTAGATTAAGGGGTGCTAAACAGAGTTACACATTAGGCCCAGGGGAAGGGTTCAGGATTACATATTAACTAGGGGTCATGAGTACATTCTTATAGTGCTAGTAATCAGGGGTAAGGCAGAATTGTAGTGGAAACATGTAAGAGAGAGAGCAATAGACATGCTGAACTAGGGGAAAAGGGGAGATCACATAGACAGAACATGCATGTTAATTGCAAAGTAAACAGCAGAACCACAAGTAGAAACATAAGATAAAAAAAAAGAATCGTAATACAAACGGAAACATATTGTTTTGGATTCTGTAAACTTAAACTGAAAACATACCAGTTGAATGAAAGAATGAGTGCAAAGTGGAGAGCAATAAAGTGAAGATGTAACGACCCGGTCGGTCGTTACGTAGAACTTGCATTAAAAATTATTGTTATTGACTTGTCATAGGTTGGTTATATTTTTCTTGATGTGTTAGAGTTGGTAGGCTCGGAACGAAATGGTTGTGGTGAGAATTTAGCCATTTAGTCTTAAAATAACCTTAAAATGGGAAAAGTCAACTGAGGGTTGACTTATTGGTAGACGACCTCGGAATGTGGATTTTATGGATCGGATAGCTTCGTTAGGTAATTTGTTACTCAGGAGTGTGTTCAGAATTTTTGTGAGGACCGGTGTAGAATTAAGGCTTGAATTGGCGAAAGTTAGTTTTGATGATTTCTGGTCGGCAGTGAAAAATAAGATATCAGGGTCGGAATGGAATTCTGACAGTTGGAACAGGTTTGTAATGTCATTTTGGATATGTCTGCAAAATTTCAGGTCAATCAGAGTTGTTTTGGATAGTTTCGGGCTTTCGGCATCATTGGTGGATTTTAGAAATATCAAAGTTCTTAGGCTTGAATCCGATGTAAATTTGGTGTTTTGATGTTAGTTTTGGTGTTTCGAGAGTGCAACTAAGTTTGAATGTTGTTATGGGATAAGTTGGTAAGTTTGGTTGGGGTCCCGAGGGGCTCGGGATTGATTTCGGGTGGTTAACGGGCATTTTTTAGACTTAAAGAAAGAGATGATTTTCTGGGTTTTTTTGCAGCAGGGATTTGTGCATCGCGATCGCATGGCAAAGGCTGTGATCGTGTAGAACACTCTGAGGGCCAGGAAAAATTATGCATCGTGATTGCGTGTATCGGGGTGCGATCACGTAGGTTTGGAAGAAGGTAAAGTGCGATCGTGTGGGCTAGGTCGCGATCGCGTAGGGTCATGACAGGCGAGTGGGGGTGAGGTCAATTGGTCTTCGTTATCGCGTGCTTCTGGTTGCGATCGCGTGGGGTTGAGATGCTGTGAAGTGTGGTCACTTGGCTTATGTCGCGATCGCAATGAGTATAGTGGGTGCCAGGGAATTTTGTTCTTCACGATCGCGTGAGGACTTCCGCGATCGCAGTGAAGAAATCACTGGGCAGTATATAATTAAACCCTCTGCGACCTAAACCGTTTTTACACCATTTTTGTACGGGCAAAGAGCTTTGGGTGTGATTTTTGAAGAGGAAAATCAGTGTTCTTCATAGAGGTAAGTGTTTTGGTTATTAAAACTCGTTTATGGGTGATTATAGCACATAATCTCAGCAATTAATTCATGAAAATCAGTAGAAAATGGGGTTTAGGGCTTGAGATTATGAGACCTTTAGGGGTCGCTTTGAGGGGTCAAACGAACTCCGAATTCGATGTTCTTTATGTGTACGGACTCATGAGATGATGAATAACAGTTTGTATAAAAATTCTGAGTTTAGGGACGCGGGCCCGGGGGTCGGGTTTTGACCAATTTCAGGTTTTTGAGCTAAATTTGATATCTTTCTATTGGAATTCGTTCCTTAAAAATAAATTGATGATAAAAATCTGAACTTGGTAGATTTGGAGCCTTCGGAAGTGGATTCGAGAGGCAAGCATGTTGCGGAATAGTTTTCGGGCTAGTTTTGAGGTAAGTAATGTCTTTAAATCCTGCCCTGAAGGTATGAAACCCCGGACTATGCACCCTTTCACGGGTTTTGGACTGCAAAGAATGGAACTTTGGAAATATATTCCCTATTTAGGCAACTATTGAGTTGGGAAACCGATTTTTAAGCATGTGCTTAAATAGTAATTATATATTTTGATATGTTTTGGGCTGTAAGTCACGTTTGGGGCCTAGTGCCGATCTGTTTACCCCTTGGGGGTTGTTTCACTGTGTCTCCTCACTTGATATGTTATGATTTTCACTCAGTCTTTTCTTGATAATTGTTTTGACACTTAAAGTATTTTGATACTTCTCTTGAAAATAAAACATTATTTTTGGGTCGAGAACCCAGTATATTTATGGCCTGGAGGGAAAATTGAGAGTGTCTGGCTGAGTGAGGCTGCTGGCCTATATTGTGAGGATGTTACGATATGCGTGTGGATGCTAGCCAATATTGTGAGTGATTTATGCCATGATGTGGCTTGTTATAGCGCTAGGGCTGTAGGAGCCCCTCCGGAGTCTGTACACACCCCCAGTGAGCGCATGTACCTAATGAGTGATGCCCGCGGGGCTTATGCTGAGTGATTGCGAGGATGCCTGATGGGATGATATTGAGTGACTGTGAGGATGCCTGATGGGCTTATACTGAGTGACTGTGAGGATGCCTGATGTGCTGATATTGAGTGATGGTGAGGATGCTTGATGGGAAATGGTTACGATAATGATTTTAGCCCAAAGGGAAGTTTTATGAAAAATATTTACCAAGTTTTGAACTATGATTTACTTCGTTTTCAAACTTGTGTTACTGAGAATTAAACTGAGATATACTGATATTACACTTGTTTTCAAAGGATTTCTGGAAACTGATTTCGAACTTATTATTTGTTGAATACTACATGGTGACTTAGTGTTTTACTGGTTTTGTGAAATTGTGTATTTGTACTGTGTGTTTTGAAATTCTTAGACTGTGATTTATTTTCATTACTACTGAGTTAGCGTACTCATCATTATTCCCTGTGCCTCTGTGCACAAATCAAGGTGACGGCCCGGAGCAGTAGTTGTCTCAGTTCGTTAGCAGCAAATACGGGATTTCGGGGTAGCTGTTTAGCGTCCACAACTTCTCCATTTCCCTTCCTTATTTAGTTTTAGCGTTTGATTCAGAGACATCTATTATAGTTTTAACAGAGTTAGATTTATTTATTCTTAGATGCTCATGACTATTGACTCTAGTCTTGGGAGGTTTTGTTTAGAGTTGTTATACTATTATAGGGACGCTAAGACTTAATTACATTATTCTATGTTATGGTTGCTGCTTATTATTAAATTGTGAACTTTTATAATTGAATAAATGCGTAGGAAGGTGAGGGTCGGCTAGCCTAGTTCCACGATAGGCGTCATCACGGCCTGTTAGAATTGGGGGTCGTGACAAGTTGGTATCAGAGCACTAGGTTACATAGGACTCAACAGTCATGAGCAGGTTTAGTAGAGTCTTGCGGATCGGTACGGAGATGTTTGTACTTATCTTCGAGAGGCTGCAAAACCCTTAGGAAACATTCTACATTCTTGAATTCTTTTCGTGCGAATCCATTTTATCCATCCAAAAGCTTAACTCCTTGAATTCCTTTCATTTATTCGAATGCGCACACGAGCGCTTGGTATCAGTTGTGCATCGTCGGCTTCTGACTTCTATTGGTGGGATGTGATTTTTAACATGTTAATAATGGGCCAGTCGGAGGGACTTGAGGCCGGATTTTGTCTGTAGCTTGAGGGTTGAGATTTCATTTGGGTGAGCACATGTGTTGAGGGACTTATATGTCCGTTTGTGTCCTTATTGATGGAACTTTATGACTAGATGACTACATGGTAAGTGTGATCGGATAGTTATATGTATTCAGGTTGTTTGATTATGAACGAATTAGCGGGAGATATGGAAAGAACCATTGATTATTTGACTTCTGTATGGAGTTAGAATATGGCTTCGAGTTATGAGTTTTGAAGGACCTCTCGTGTAGTTTAGTGGTGGAGTGAAGTGGGTTTTCCTGTGATGTTCTAAGTTCCTGTGATGTCTTTTGAGCTGAATAATGCCCCAGCAGCGTCTATGTATTTGATTGTCGGTGTATTCAGTCGTGTTATAACTCCCTTGTTATTGTACTTATTGATGGCATCCTGTCGTACTCTCGTATCCAGGGATAGCATACTCAGAATTTGATGATGGTATTACAAGGATATAGAGAGGAGAAGCTTGTGTGAAGTCCTCTAAGTGTGAATTTTTGGATCAGTTCGGTAGCATTCTTGGAACACATGGTGTCCAGTGAAGGTATCTATGTGGTCAGACGAGTGTGAGTAGAGATTTCAGAAGCTTAAGATTTTCTTGACCTCGTCTCCAGTGTTAGTATTGCCATCAGCTTCAGGTTCTTATACCACTAAATGGGATGTCTTAGTGGCAGGCAGTGGTTGTGTTCTAATGTAGGAAGGAATGGTAATTGCGTGATGGCTATGATTTTTGAAAGTGTATAGGGAGATAATATTTTGAGATTAAGCAGGTAGGGGTATCTCATGCGGGTTGTCTTGAGGTATGTGACCCTTATGTTTATCTGTAGCAAGTTCTTTTCTATCAGTAGATGATATATGTTATAATTTGAGTTTAGCTCGCTTGTGGGAGTTGGCATGATCATTACAATAGTGAATCCGAGAATTGCATACGAGTTGAGGGTTAGATGGTCTGGGTCATATGAGCGTATGAAGGATTTAGTTGAATCCCACCACAGTATGGTGGCAGTGATAATGTGTGGGCATCATGAGTTATTATTTGTCTTGATCTTAGGCTTTGATCCAAGTGGGAGAGTGCGCTAATGATAAGTTGATTACACGAATATGTGTTGTATTTGTTTAGGCTCGAAGTATGTTGGTGAATCAATTATGACGTACAAAGGTGGAGTCTGGGAATGACTTGGGTGATGGAAATTTCTTCGATATAGTTGTAATGTACTTTAAAGATAGTGGAATTCATTGTATGATGGAGTTATACTAGTAAGTGTAAAGTGTGGAATGTATGAGTGTGATTGTTGCTTCAAAGGTGTGGATTACTTTCCTAGTATGTGGATTGCAAGCGGGGTTAGGTCGTTCTGTTTACTTGGTTAGTGTAATCGAAATTGCGAAGAGTAAATGTCGTTCGAGAATGGTTCAGACGGATTCAAGGTTATATGTAGTGATCGAGGATCTTCAAGGTGTGAGAAGGGCTAGAACTGAGATTTACGGAGAAGGTGTCAAGGCTTGTGATGTATTTGCATTATCATGGATTCTATCCATCAGTATCAGGAAAGTGAAGGTAATGACTTTAAATTCGCAGGAAATATCTTCAGGGTAAGTATTTCTAATGTGGTTCATTTGGGGATAATTGAGGAATTATTTAGCGGCTTATGATCCTTAGACAGTATATTTTTTTGCTCGGGTTTCGTGCGGTGAGTCGGGATTGAGAATTGTGGTATTATGGCAAGAAGAGTATCAAATCGAAGGTAAGTCAGAAGGAAATTGGATAAATAGAATAGCTTGGTAGTAGGTCGGATCGGCATGATAAGGGATATGGTTAGTTCTTTGGGTGTTTATAGGGTAATGAGTTGTTACAAGTGTTTCTTAGTAATTCTCTTGGAGTTTGGTGGCATGCGTAACTTGGTTGAGTTAGAAGGATTCAGTCCTGGCAGTTTGGTGTTGTACAAATGTGATTCGGGAGTTCTTGATGGTTTCTACCACGGTTAGAAATGTATATTTTTCACTAGCGTGAGAGCCATGTAATGTATAGTGATTTTGCTTCTAAATGGGATCAATGGAAAGTTCTTGGCCAGTTGGGTACATAGTTGTTTGTGGCTAGGAAGGGAGTATGAAGTTCTCATATTTATCATAGGATTGCATGGCGTATGCGGTATTTTGTGTATAATGGAGAGTGGCATATGTGAGGTCACGGTTCAGTTCTGGAAGGAAGGTCAGAACTGGCAGTTTCAGATGATTAGGTAACCGATACCACTATTGGGTGGCCGGATGAGAGTATACATTCATAAAGGACAATGTGTTGCAATGTGTTTGAATACGGGTGCTCCATTGGTGTTACGACGCTCTCTTGTTGGATCGACTGCTGATATTCAAGGTATCTTGGTGACACAGAGGAATTATGGGGGTATCCCTCGTTTAATGATTGAGCATCAGGGATGTGTTATATATTTGAGTGGTGGAATTGGGATCAGATATGGTAATTGGTGCGCCTCATGGATTTTGAGACTGGGAGTTTTCATGAACATTTATTTTTGTAGTTGTGAACTACGAGGATGCGAGCAAATCTAGTCAGGTGTTAGTATATGTCATGATTCAGTCATTATGAATGTTCGGGGAGTTATCTACCTGTTGTGGGCGACAAGAGTTGACTTAGAGTTATTGGTAGGACAATATGGGTGTGTGTTCTGGACCGAGTCGGAATTGCTGACTCCGAATTGCTAATGTTGAGGGATGTACCATTTGATTGTCACTGGGCTTATTCGTGTTTTGGAGTGATCTATGAGTTACCTTTCGGTGTTTCGAGGAGTTGTGATCATTGTTTATATATGCGCATAGGGTGTAGTTCTATCGGGGCTTTATAGAGAGAGTTGAGTAAGGTAAGTAATTGGGTGTTGCAAGATTGAGACGTGTTGGTTATGTTCTTTCTGGTTCGGGTTGTATGGTATCGTCTGATTTCCCCGTGATTATGGCAATGCAATTTGAGTAATTGATGTCGAATTTCGCATGGTTATTGATTTTGAGCAAGGTGGCTAAGAGTGTGTCATGTGGTCCGGCGGTTGGATGAGATCACGCTTTGCAGCTCAGTTAGGTAGAGGTATGATCCTTGGTTTCGGATTTGTGTGATATGGTTTAACGATGTGTATCGGGATTTTAGCATGATGTGGTAATGGTAAGTGTTAGTGGCAGGATAGTCCTCTCGTGTGAGTCTTATCTATTTAATGAATTGAGCTCTTGGTATGTGGTTATGGAGTGCACAAGTTGCACAAGTTATGGCCCTGGATTGTATTGATACTGATCAGACAAATGGTTGTTGGTTTATACATGTTTCTTTCATCATCGGCAGTATACGGAAGTGTTAGAGCGAGGCATGGTTTGATAAAAGGGTATGTGCCGGTATTGAGTTGTTTGAATAGCTATTATGGTTAGGAGTTATCGCTATGAGTGGTTGAGCCACGCGGTATATTGTGTGATTTCATATTGGGTTACGGATATAGTTTGATACAACATGTTCAGACTATTTCAGCTTATAGTCGTGGAAATTTGAACATGTAAATTATTTCAGAAGTGGAAGCTTGGTTTTAAGGTTTATGGGCCAGGTTTTGATAATGAAATTTCAGTTAGGTTGTGTTATCAGACCTAGAAGGGGTAAGGTGACGTGGAATCACCTCTGAATATGTGCATGGAAGGTTACACAGCAATTTTTGGTGGTGTTGGAACAACTCTAGGCACGTTCGAGGACGAACGTATGTTTAAGTGGGGGAGATTGTAACGATCCGGTCGATCATTACGTAGAACTTGCATTAAAAATTACTATTATTGACTTGTCATAGGTTGGTTATACTGTTCTTGATGTGTTAGAGTTGGTAGGCTCGGAATCGGAATGGTTGTGGTGAGAATTTAGCCATTTAGTCTTAAAAATAGCCTTAAAATGGGAAAAGTCAACTGAGGGTTGACTTATTGGTAGACGACCTCGGAATGTATGGCTCGGATAACTTCGTTAGGTGATTTGGGACTTAGGAGTGTGTTCGGAATATTTTTGTGAGGACCAGTATAGATTTAAGGCTTGAATTGGCGAAAGTTAGTTTTGATGATTTCCGGTCGGCAGTGGAAATAGGCTATCGGGGTCGGAATGGAATTCCGACAGTTCGAACAGGTTTGTAATATCATTTTGGATATATTTGCAAAATTTCAGGTCAATCGGAATTGTTTTGGAAAGTTTCGGCATCATTGGTGGATTTTAGAAATATCAAAGTTCTTAGGCTTGAATCCGATGTAAATTTGGTGTTTTGATGTCAGTTTTGGTGTTTTGATAGTGCAACTAAATTTGAATGATGTTATGGGATATGTTGGTAAGTTTGGTTGGGGTCCCGAGGGGCTTGGGATTGATTTCGGGTGGTTAACGGGCATTTTTTAGACTTAAAGAAAGAGCTGGTTTTCTATTTTTTTGTGCAGCGGGGATTTGTGCATCGCGATCGCATGGCAAAGCCTGCGATCGCGTAGAAGAATCTGAGGGCCAGGTAAAATTATGCATCGCGATCGCATGTATCGGGATGCGATCGCGTAGGTTTGGAAGAAGGTGAAGTGCGATCGGGTGGGCTAGGTCGCGATCGCGTAGGGTCATGACAGGCGCGTGGGGGTGAGGTCAATTGGTCTTCGCGATCGCGTGCGTCTGGTTGCGATCGCGTGGGGTTGAGCTGCTGTGAAGCGCGGTCCTGTGGCTTATGCCACGATCGCAATGAGTAAAGTGGGGGCCATGGAATTTTGTTCTTCGCGATCGCAGTGAAGAAATAACTGGGCAGTATATAATTAAACCCTCCGCGACCTAAACACTTTTTACACCATTTTTATACGGACATAGAGCTTCGGTTTCAATTTTGAAGAGGGAAATCAATGTTCTTCATATAGGTAAGTGTTTTGATCATTAAAACTCGTTTATGGGTGATTATAGAACATAATCTCAGTAATTAATTCATGAAAATCAGTAGAAAAAGGGGGTTGCGGGCTTGAGATTATGAGATCTTTAGGGGTCGATTTGAGGGGTCAAACGGACTCCGAATTCGATGTTCTTTATATGTACAGACTCGTGACATGATGAAGAACAGTTTTGTATTAAAAAAATTAAGTTACTCGACGCGGGCCCGGGGGTCGGATTTTGACCAAATTCGGGTTTTTGAGCTAAATTTGATATCTTTCGATTGGAATTCGTTCCTTAAGAATAAATTGATGATAAAAATCTGAACTTGGTAGATTTAGAGACTTCTGAAGTGGATTCAAGAGGCAAGTGTGTTGCGGAATAGTTTTCGGGCTAGTTTTGAGGTAAGTAATATCTTTAAATCTTGTCCTGAGGGTATGAAACCCCGGACTATGCACCCTTTCACGGGTTTTGGAATGCAAAGATTGGAACTTTGGAAATATATTCCCTATTTAGGCAACTATTGAGTTGCGAAACCGATTTTTAAGCTTGTGCTTAAATAGTAATTATATATTTTGATATGTTTTGGGTTGTAAGCCACGTTTGGGGCCTAGTGCCGATCTGCTTACCCCTTGGGGGCTGTTTCACTGTGTTTCCTCACTTGATATGTTATGATTTTCACTCAGTCTTTTCTTGATAATTTTTTTGACACTCAAAGTATTTTGATACTATTTCTTGAAAATGAAATACTATTTTTGGGTCGAGAACTCGGTATATTTATGGCCTGAAGGGCAAATTGAGAGTGTCTGACTGAGTGAGGTTGTTGGCCTATATTGTGAGGATGTTACGATATGAGTGTGGTTGCTGGCCAATATTGTGAGTGATTTATGTCATGATGTGGCTTGTTATAGCGCTTGGGCTGTAGGAGCCCCTCCGGAGTCCGTACACACCCCCAGTGAGCGCAGGTACCTAATGAGTGATGCCCACGGGGCTTATGCTGAGTGATTTCGAGGATGCCTGATGGGCTGATACTAAGTGACCGTGAGGATGCCTGATGGGCTGATATTGAGTGATGGTGAGGATGCCTGATGGGCAATGGTTACGATAAATGATTTTAGCCCGAGAGGCAGTTTTATGAAGAATTTTTACTAAGGTTTGAACTATGATTTAATTCGTTTTCAAATTGGTGTTACTGAGAATTTTACTGAGATATACTGATATTACACTTGTTTTCAAAGGATTTCTGGAAACTGATTTCGAACTTATTATTTGTTGAATACTACATGGTCACTTGGTGTTTTACTGGTTTTGTGAAATTGTGTATTTGTACTGTGTATTTTGAAATTCTCAGACTGTGATTTATTTTCATTATTACTGAGTTAGCGTACTCATCATTACTCCCTGTGCCTCTGTGCACAAATCCAGGTGACGGCCCGGTGCAGTAGCTGTCTCAGTTCGTTAGCAGTAGATACGAGATTTCGAGGTAGTTGTCTAGTGTCCACAACTTCTCCATTTCCCTTCCTTATTTAGTTTTAGCTTTTGATTCAGAGACATATATTATAGTTTTAGCAGAGTTAGATTTATTTATTCTTATATGCTCATGACTATTGACTCCAGTCTTGGGAGGTTTTGTTCAGAGTTGTGAGACTATTATGGGGGCGCTAAGACTTAATTACATTATTCTATATTATGGTTGCTGCTTATTATTAAATTGTGAACCTTTATAATTGAATAAAATGCGTAGGAAGGTGATGGTCGGCTAGCCTAGTTCGACGATAGGCGCCATCACGGCCTGTTAGGATTTGGGTCGTGACAGAAGAGAAGTAGAGCAATAGTGTGTAGAGAAATAGAACAGTATAATCACTCAGTCTTGGCTTTCAGCCGACTGAGTAGCAAGTAAACAGCAAGAGAAACAAGATTGTGTGTGTAAGAGAGTTCAGAACCGTGTCTTGTTCGTGTGTCTGTTTTTTTCGTGTCTTTGCTAAAGAAAGAGTAGAGTATTTATATCTTTTGAAAACGAGTAGAAAATAAGGTAAGGAGTATTGGTTTAACATAATAATGGAAGTAGTATCAATCAGAATCAATCACAGACCTGGACTCCATTTAATTAGGGAGTCCTAGTTCAAACAGACATAATTAGTGTTACATAAGGAAAGAATCAATTATGAACTGCTTTTACTATAATAGGAGGGGTAAAGACCTGTAGCATGTAATAAAGACCAAATACATAATATTCCAAGCAAGAAAAATATATGCTAAGTATTTGAAGCATATATATGCACATAAATAAGGTAATACAATTTAATTTAAAAAATCAGTCAAAGAATCACAGATGAGACTGAAAATCACAAGAAAATCAGTGCTAACTAAGGAAAGCATCTCACAAATAAGGAAATAATTCAAAATCAGTAAGAGGCTCTAAGGAAAACATACAGGAGTCACATCTTCGAGAAAAGATATCACATCTTTGGAGAAATCAATATGATCAGTAGAGAATATTATGTAAAAGAATCGATACAACAAATAATCCAGTCTGTTAAACAATAGATAACACAAAAGTCAGAGAAGCCCTAAGCAATAAATCATAGAAACAGTGGAAGGTTGGAAACCCTAACAACAAAATTAAAGTGGGGAACATAGAACACAGAGAAAATCCAGAAGAACATACAGATGAGCAAACACAGCAAATAATATGAACTCAAACCCTAAAATTGGGGTTTCATCAGAATATTAGGGTAAAAGAGGAGACTCAAGCGAAAACGTTAAAAATCCTACTGGGAATCATAGATTAGTACTAAGAATCAGAAGATAAAGTGTTTTAAAAAGGGTTTAAGAGACCCTAGTTCTTAAAAATGAAGAATCGTTTGAAAACTAAAAGGGTTTTAAGAGAAGACAAGTGAAAACCTTAGAAGAGACATAGATCCGTCACAGATCTAAAAAGAACGGAAGATTTAAAGCTAGGGTTTCCCAAGAAAACCCAAAAGGAGAAAAAGGCTTAGATATTACCGGCGTTTGTCCGGAAAATGCAAGGATCTTACTAGAACGGCCATAGGAGGCCGGAAAACATGGCATGAGACCGTATATGGGAGTGGACCGCCTCAAGGTTGCTAGAGAGCCTCCACCGGTGACACGGTCATGAAAGGCGGAGCCATAAGGTCGAGGAGAGGTGGAAACTCCATAGTTTCCGGCAGGGGGGTGGCCGGAGATGGAGAGACAGAGCTCAGGGGGGTGAAGGTTCTAGAGAGAGTCGGGAGGATTCAGAGAGAGAGAGAGAGACGGTTGAGTGTTACGACTGAGGGGGGAAATGAACGGAGGGGGGTAGTCATTTAGGGGTTAATTAAGGAAGGGAGAGATATGGGCCGTTGATTTGAATTAATCAACGGCTCAGATCAAAGAGGGATTGGGCCGGTTGAGATTTGAAGACTGGGCTGGGTATTAATTGGGTTAAGGAGTCCGGGTTAATTGGGTAAAAATCAAAAATTAAAACTGGCTAAATGTTAAATACCCATAAAATAGATAAATAATTAATAAAAATGGCTAAGAATTATAAAAAATGGAATTAATTCTAAATATATGAAATTAAAGTGACTAATTAGTATAAAAAATATATAATGACTGATTATCGAGTAGAAATGGCACAAAATATATAATTAGGCTATAACTGCAAAGTTATTGCAATTATAGCCAAATAATGCCAATTTGGTTAATTGTGAAATAATTAAATCTTAATAGGATTAAAAAATGATATATTAAGCCAAGGAATGTTTTGAAATGATTTGTAATGCAATTTATGATTAATTATTGGAGATAAAATACTGGATAAATTAATAAAAGTGGGAAAAAATTACGGAAAAATACCAATTATTATAAAAACTGATTTTGAAGGTATATATGCAAGTTTAAAAGTAATTTGAGGAAAAATTGAGTATCAACAGCAGTCGTCGCTCGGGTACCGAATGTAGTCCCCCGACTCAAGGAGTGGGTCGAGGGCATCGTGTTACAAAGGCCATATTCTGAACGCTCATGGTGCAAACTTTCAAAGGGATAGTGGGAGGTCCGTTCTCACAGTGAGATTCCTTCCCTGAGTAAGTAATATATGGGTCCCTCACGTTCCATTAAGTTCTCACTTGTTTCATTTCCTTTTGCAGGTTTTTCCAAGTACGTCACGCTGAGGACTTCATCTGGTGGTGAGAACTTCCCCACCGAGTCCCCTCATCCGAGACTTGGTGAGAAGAAATGAAATAGGGCTCTGGGTTCCCCGAGCTCGGAGAAAAAGAAACCAAGGCTAAGGTTCATGCACAAATCCAAAGATAGCACAAGTGCTCGAGCACTATCTTCGGATTCACTCTATCGCTTGAGGGACGAATCTGAAGAAGAACAAGAAGAAGAAGCATTCAATCTGGTGGCCCAAGTGTCGCCACGACTCGAAGGGCAAGGGGCCTCCGAACCGGAGAGAGGTGAGGCCGATCTGCCTCAAGTTAGGGAGGGCGATGAGGAGGCCATGGCTTCCCAGGATATGGCAATACCCCAAAGGATGTACTCGGTGTGATAGACATCACCGAGTCACCTTCGTTCACTGAGTCCATGTATAGCGAGGCTCAAACGGTGAAGGAACGACCCAACAAGGGGCCCACAGAGCGGACAACCCCTTCCGCAGCTATTTTGATGGCGTGGATACTACCGCCATGGAGGGCGTTATCGGATTGGGTGACCTGGAGGTGCCGAAGAAAAGACCGACTTCGAGAACAAGCTGGCCTTACTCGAGTCCGAAACTAATCAACCGGTTCTCAGCTTCGAGCGTGGATCCTGACCGTAAGCGGCCGACTGTCATATCCATTTCGGAGTGTCTAGCTACCTTCGGTGTCTGGTAACCCCCGTAGGAGTGTCTAGCTACCTTCGGTGTCTGGTAACCGAGGAAGATCAAGATGAGTGAGGTAGATGCACCATGCCTATTCAAGAAAGCACAACAGGCGCTAAACCGGGTAACTTCAAATACCTCTTGATAACTGTTAATTTCGTGTCTCCAGACCTTGGTGCTTCACCATGATACTTTTGTTCGATATCGGAACGAGCTGAACTAGATTGAGACCGAGGTTTGAGGGCTTACTGAGAAGAGAGATAATTACAAATTTCTTAGTGAGCATCGTGATAGGGGAGGCTAAGAGCCTCCGGGCTGAGTTAGAGGTGGCTCAGAAGGAGCATGCCGACCTATTCGAGCAGGTAAATATATTTGAGGTTAGTGAAGGTTATTTAGACTCGGTGACTAACGATCGTAATTCGCAGGTCCAACAGAAAATCGATCGAATCGGCCAACTTTGAGCTGAGATGGATGATGTCAAGGCCGAGACCGACGAATTGAGAGGCATGATAGATCGCTTGGCCTCGGAAAAGGAGACTGATCGGGTGCAGCTGACTTCGGAAGAGGCCCAACTTCGAGCAACAAAGGAAAAAGTTGAGGTGCATGCCAAAAAGGTTGAGGAGTTCTACACTCAGCTAAGTTTGGCCGTCTCTGATCGAGAAAATCCTCCCAAGGAGCTTGAAACAGCCAAGTCAGTAGTCGTGGTGGTCAAAGTCGATGCCGACGAGATGGTGGCCAAATATAAGGTCGATGTCGAGGCATCCCTAGACTGAATGAAGGATCTCATTGATCATGCGAAACAATAATCTCTAAGGGAGGACCTCGAGGAAATTCATGCTCGGGGTTTCGACATGTCGGCCGAAATCGAGAAAGCTAAGGGGCTCAAAGAGTCTTATGCACCACAAAGGGGTCAAATTCTAATGATGCACCCTACACCAACACTTGATCAAGCATATTCCATTATTGTTCAAGAGGAAAGTCAGAGGATAAGTGTTGGTTATACTGCACCGAATGGAATTTTAGGAGGTCCACCTCTGGGATGGAGAATAGTGCATTGGTGGCTGCAAATGCTTCCAACATGAGACCTAGGAGGAACAATGTATTGTTATGTGATTACTACAAGATGAAAGGACATACAAGAGATACTTTCTACAAACTCAATGGATATCCACCAGGTTTTAAGTTCAATAACAGTAAGAGGAGAGGAACACATGACAACAGTAGACATATGGCTCTTATGGCTCATAATGTGAATGTGGATGATGAGATTCAAAATGCGGGAAATGCATATGTTATGCAGAATATCCCAGTTGTTCCAACTGTGCAGGGGTTTACTCCAGAACAATATCAGCAGATTCTCAAACTATTGAGCAAGGAACTTGAGCCTGCAGAAGTTGCCAACATGGCAGGTAAATCACTAACTGAACATAGTTGTTGGATCATTGATTCTGGTGCCTCAAATCATATGGTATCATCCTTGAATATCTTATCAAGTATCATCCAAATACCTGAACCTAAATCATCTTCAGTCCATCTACCAAATGGTAATAGCACCAACATTACTCATACTGGTTCATGTAACTTGTTTAACTCAGAAACCATTCATAATGTTCTCTATGTACCTAAATTCAAATATAACTTGTTGTCTATATCTAAATATACTAAAGAGTTAAATAGTGTTGTCCATTTTTATCCTAATTTTTGCATCTTTCAGGACCTCTCCGGTGGCATGGTGAAGAGGATTGGTATACTCAAAGGAGGTCTCGACATCTTCAATCCTTCAGCACCTGCTACTGCTTCTTCTTCCTCCAAATGTATGACAGTTTCACATCAACCAAGTTCAAGTTTTCTGTGACATCAAAGACTGGGCCATGCCCTTATGACAGTCTTACAAACTATACATGAGATAAATAAATACATGTCTAAGTCATCTATTTGTAATTGTCCTGTTTGTCCTCTTGGCATTCCCTATTAGCACTTCTAAGTCTGTTTCTTCTTTTGAACTAGTTCATATAGATGTTTGGGGACCCTATAGAGTATGTACTTACAATGGCTTCAAATACTTTCTAACTCTTATTGATGACTACACTAGAATGACATGGAATTTTCTCTTAAGACTCAAGAGTGATGTGTATGTTGTTTTAAAAGAATTCCTTCAACTTGTAGAAAATCAGTTTGGTACTACTGTCATGTATGTCAGGTCAGACAATGGACATGAATTTCTTAACACTCTTCGTTCCAGTATTTTCAAGTCCAAAGGGATAATTCATCAAAGCAATTGTTTGCACACTCCACAACAAAATGGAGTTGTGGAGAGAAAGCACATACATCTTCTTGAAATAGGAAGAGCCTTAAGATTTCAAGCCAACATACCTTTAAAATTATGGGGTGATTGCATTTTGACGTCAACATACATCATAAATAGGCTCCCTAGTTCTGTTCTACAAGGAAAATCTCCTTATGAGATGTTCCATGGTAAACCTCCTTCATTTGATCACATGAGAACTCTGGGATTTCTTTGTTATGCTACAACGACTGATTTCCATGATAAATCCAATCCTAAGTCTACACCTGGAGTCTTCATGGGATATGCACCAACACAAAAGGGATATAAAGTGTATGATATTGCTGCTAACAAATTTCTAGTTAGCAGGGATGTTGTCTTCAAGGAAGGAATATTTCCCTTCAAATATCCTAAACACAGGTTCCTAGTGATCCCTGATCCTACTCCCAATTACCTTGCCTCAGATATATTTCCACCTTTAAACATTGCACTAGAACCTTCTGCCACCAATGAACCAGAAGCTTCTACTGCTGATCTTTCAAATGAATTTACAGATTCACCTACTCCTTCTTCTGATTCCCCTGTTGATTCTTTCTGTTATTCCTGACTAATCCTCCTCTTCTTTGCCTACAGAATCACCATCTGACATTCATGATAACTCACCATCTGACATTCATGAACCCCTGGCTCCCACTGTGCCTCAGGGATTTGGTAGCTAGGGGGAGCATAGGGTATGTAGACTACTCAAACCCCTCTATGGCTTGAAACAAGCCTCTAGGCAATGGAAGTTGAAGCTAACAGAGGCTCTTCTCAAATCTGGTTTTCATCAAAGCAGACATGATTACTCCCTATTCACTAAAACAACTAATGAAAAGTTTGTACTCATACTTGTCTATGTAGATGATTTGCACATTACAGGTAATGATCAAGAGGAGATTGATGCATCAAAAGCAGATATCTTTACATCAGAACTTCAAGTTGAAAGACCTTGGAGAATTGAGATATTTTATGGGAATTGAATTTGCTAGATCATCAGAAGGTATCTTTATGTCTCAAAAGAAATATGCCTTTGAGATGATTTTAGAAGAAGGACTCTCAGGGTCAAAGCCCAATAAGACTCCAATGGAACAAAATTTGAAGCTTACAAGCATAGAATTTGATGAGATTGTGAAAGAGAACACTGATGACAGCATCCTGGAAGACATAAGTCTTTTTCAAAGATTAGTTGGAAAACTTTTGTATTTGACAATCACAAGACCTGACATTGCATATGTTGTGAAAAGCCTAAGCCAGTTTATGCATGCTCCAAAGAAGTCTCATTATGAAGCTGCACTACATGTAGTGAAATACATTAAAGATAAACTTGGACTTGGACTTCTCATGTCCAGCAATAGTGCAGAAAGAATTCAGGGATTCTGTGACTCAGATTGGGGATCATGTCCCATGTCCAGGAAGTCAATCACAGGATTCTGTATCAAACTGAGGAACTCTCTCATTTCATAGAAAGCAAAGAAGCAGACCACTATCTCGAGGAGCTCAGCTGAAGCTGAATACAGGAGCATGGCACATATAGTGGCAGAGTTAACATGGTTAAGTGGCCTACTAAAGGAACTGACAGTAGTCATTAAGGAGCCTATGGAGTTATTTTGCAACAACAAAGTTGCCTTACAGATTGTTGTGAATCCTATCTACCACGAAAGAACTAAGCACATAGAAATTGATTGTCGCTTCATAAGGGAGAAGATTCAAGAAGGTTTGATCAAGACTGGGCATATAGGAAGTAATGAACAACCAGCTGACATCTTGACAAAGGCCTTGGGGCACCAACAACATGAAGTTCTGGTATCCAATTTAGGAATGAAAAATATTTTCCATTCTCAACTTGAGGGGAGTGTAGAAATAGTAGCTTATTACAATTTCACGTAAGGCTATTTATGTAGTACTGTTCTAGAAGGTATATTAGTGAAATTAGAAGTTAGTTAGTTGGTAAGTCGGTGGTTATATATATGTGTACAGTACTCTTCGTGCTTCAGTTTTTTTAGCAATATAAAATGAACTCAGTTTCTCTCTTCTTCTCTCTACTTCTCTTTTCTTCTCTGAGAATGTGATGCCTATGAAGAGCTCAACAATGGCTAACCTAGGGCCTACTTTTGACAAAATGAATCTTCTTTATGTTCACTTTTTCTCTTATCCCCACCGCGGAGACATCAATGTTGTTCCTACTTACAGACACACCTAATAATTACAACAAATATTAAAATTTGAACCAATGAATTCAAAATTACAGTGTGTTCAGTGTTAAGCACCTTTGTATACGGTCAAAACGGGATTGTCCTTCGTATGGCTACGCGAGACTGGGACATGATAAATCAAGGTTCAGCCTCGTGTTATATGGAGCAATGGTGCGGAGTTAGATTGTTGAGCTCGTAACCCAAAGACCGATCAAAGTCGAGACCGGCCAAGATCAAGACAAGCTAAATAGAGATCGAGCAAGACCGATGGAAGTTTACCTAGTCAAGTAACGAAAAATCGAAATATTCGTAATCGACCAAGGATCACGGCGAAAATCTCGGCACGTATCAAGATGAGGCCGATTAATTAGTCAATCATGAGATTTCTTACTGTATTTAGAGTCGTATCAAGAGTAGGACTCCTCTACTATATAAAGGGGGTTTGATCATTTATAAAACACATTACATTTATACGCAATACAAAGCAATACACTACCTTATTTTAGCTTTCAACATTCTGTTACTTTGTTCATATATCAGTAGAATCTTCACTTGGTTTGAGGGTGACCTAACTCGAGGGCCAAAGCTATACGTTTGGTTTGGTTTGCATTTATTTCTTTTTACGGTCAATTTCAATATTAATATATATTTTTTTTCTCAGTTTGTGCCAAGTTATATCACGTATCCTTAAAATCATGTATAAATTCAATTGTTATCCGTTTTTAGGGTAAACAACCTTAAATGTTGAACCTATCGAGTTTAAATCCTGAATCCGCAGTGTTTTAGTGGTGTAAGTATACTTTATGCAATCTAGAAATACTGGGTTCAATTGAATTAGTATTTTTGATACAGAACATAGATAATTGATGCGAACAATCACTAAAATTTCAAGAGATAATAAATTTTGAACCCATGAAATAAAAAGTACAATGTGTTCAATGTTAAGCACGTAAAGGTTTGAACTCACAAAGTTTAAATCCTGAATCCGTGTCTACATGAGCAAGCCTCACTCGTCCAAATTAACATTCAATAAAGCACATGCACCATTATTATTTCCTCTAAACAATTGGAAATATATTAATAACATTTCAGCATATATAAAGTCAGAAATAATGAACAGCAATTTATCACATAGTAACAATTAAAATTCATCAAGTAGAATATGGTCCTAGAATGAGAACTTTCTGAAGTTCCGTTTCTGGAGCTTACCGTTAATTCCCGAGTTTTTTCCTTTTTTTTTTTTAAATTACTTCCAGTATAGCTGAGGGTTTAGTCTTGTAATTGTTGAATATTGGGAGGGGCAAGCAATTAGAAGAAAATGGAGTGAAGAGTATAAAATGATAAATTAATATTTCTCATTTCTCCAATCTCCTTATGTGATAAAAAAAAAGGACTTTTTACCAAAAATACTAGTCTCTCTACTTTAATTTGTTTATTCTAATTTGATACAACACGAATTTTTTTTTTTCAAAAAAAACCTGTGAACTTAAACCCCTTATAATATTTATGTGATTGTAAAATATTTTAGAACTTATTATGAAAAATATTAGTATTTTTTAAAGTATTTTTAAGAAATTACTTTTAGTGAAAAATAGTTTGTCCGGCTAATCAAACAGAATATCCCTTTACAACAGCAATTAGTGTTTCTAAGAACCAGTTTGACCAAGTTTTTGAGAGTTCAAAAGTGCCCCCTCCTCCCCCAAAGTACTTATTTGGAAATATGAAATGTTTGACCAAAACCTAAAAGTGCTTTTGAGCAGATGTAAAAGTAATTTTTTTGTTCTTGAAAAGAAGCTACAAATTCTAATTTCTTCCCAGAAATAGAAGAAGTATAAGTGAAAAATTAATTTTTAAGACAATAATATCCTCAGTATAAAATTATCCCTTATTAATTTAACATTTAATTTTTATCTCTACCATTTCATTCTTCTCTTACTTTCACTATATTTTTATTCTTCTCCTCCTATTCTTATTTGAAATAATCTCTCTACTATAAATAGATATGTTATCCGTTTCTTCTTTTCTTTGTCACTATTAATCTTTAAAATAAAAAGGCTAGTCATCATATTTAAGCACTTTCTTCATACAGTGTGATTTTTTTTCGTAGAGCAACATTATATTATCTAAGGTTTGTAGTTCTATTTATAAAAAAATGCGTGCAGGTATATGATATAGTTGACATAATGCAATACTATGTAATTCATTATTTTCTCAAGAATTGATAGCGTTATTTTATACATGTAACTGGTAAGCACATATGTTCCTACCAATATATTGCTCTTATATACTTGTATTTTATATTGATTAAATTTTTTAATAATATTGCTTAATGTTTTATGCTTTA
This sequence comes from Nicotiana paniculata, assembly GCA_005239505.1. NCBI lineage: Eukaryota > Viridiplantae > Streptophyta > Magnoliopsida > Solanales > Solanaceae > Nicotiana > Nicotiana paniculata. The sequence continues at coordinate 60,489 of ML326322.1, read as the reverse complement.
ATTAAATAAAAATAAATGTTAAATTAAATTCTTTTTATAATTATTTAATATTCTATTTTTTAAATATTGATAATTGTAAACTAAATGGTTATTGCCCTTTATCATATTTTACACTCAGAAGTATTATTAGAAAAAGATTGGCCAAACAAACTTTGCTTATCGAATATCACAAAAAATATTTTTCAAACAAATTGACCAAATACAAACTGTTAATCTCCAAAAATACTTTTTTGAAAAACGATTTTGAACAAAAGTACTTTTCAAAATAAACAGTGTTTGGCTGTTTGACCAAACGAGCTCTAAGTGTATTTTTTTCTCAAAAATATCTTTTAAAAAATTTCACATTAGAACAATTGCAATTCATGCTTTTCAATTTTATAGCCCATATTTCAATTTACAATCAACTAGCCCAAAAATAATAGGCTAAAACTCAACATCCAACTCCAATATGTTCTCAAAATTACTATTTAATTTTTAAAAAGGATTCCTCAAGCATTTAAGTTAATATTCGAATCAGTAATTGTGACTCAAATATTAGTTCAACAAACAAAATCCATTTGGGTGGTGAAAATTAGATTTTTAACAAGCCTAAAATTGTGGGTTTAAATTCCGAATTTGATTTTGGAGAGAAATTTGGAGTGGGTGTTATTTAGACTTGTTAGAAATAGTATAAGGAGGTTGTATATAAAATTTGAAGTCATTTCATGGAGATTTGGACTGGTTTTGAACAAGATTGCAACTGAAAATCGTGGAAGAAGTTCGTCTACAGACGCTTGTATAAATGTGTATAAAAGTGTATAATAGTGTATAAGATTTGTTTATACACTCATATACACTATTATACAAGATTATACATACTTATACAAAAAACTGACTTCGTCTTCTTCCTTGCGTCTTCTCTGAAATTTAATTCAAATCTTGGTCAAAGCTACTCCAAATCACTTCAAATTTAAATTTTGAACTTATTTTGATATTTTCAATCAATTGGAACTACACCCAATCCAAAAAACTAACAAAATTAAAAAAAAAATCATTTTCGAAAGCAAAGCTTTGAATGGTCTTCAATGGTGGATTTCTACTATTCAATTTTCTTACATTGCAACCAGGTGACACAAGAGGAGAAGCAGAAAATATACATCCCCTTGAAGCATATGTCGAGGATGTGAGAAGAAGAGAGCGAAAGTAATGTTGTAAGAACACAAATTTAATTCCATAGATTTTAGAAGCAATGGTTGTAAGAACACATATTTTGAATTTGTTAGTGCTTTCAAAATATGTACAATATGGGCTAGGATGGGTAAACCTTAAAAATATGAGTCATTTTTTGTTATGGTGTGAAGTCATGTGTATTTTTTTGTAATTTTTTCTTTAAAAAAATACTTCTTAGGAGAATTTACGTTTTTATGCTTCTCAAATAGATTGCTAATGATGGATTCCGTTTTCTCAATCCAAATTTTGGAGTTATATTGACACTCTTTTTTTTTTGTTTCTTACTCGGTGTTCGATATTCACATTGAATCTCGATTATATTTGGGTTCGCATCGCATAAGGTTCCATTCGAGGAGAAACATTTCCTACTAAGAATTTTTTTATACTCAGGATTCGAACTCGAGACCTTTGATTACGAAAAGTATAGTCTCATCCACTGCACCACATTCTTTAGAGGTATATATATTGACACTCCTACTCGGCGGAGTTGAATTTTTTTATCCGCAGAGAATATATATCCTAAAATATTTGGAAGATTTAGTATTTATTTTATTATATTAAGCAATACTCTAAAAAGCAGGGGTGTGAGACTGTGAGGCAGTTATTTGACATGAAGCGAGACGTAAGTCCCATGAATTTAAAAAAAAAAAATAGATTTTAAATTAATAAAATAGCATAATAATCACAAAGAAATATATAAAATATATAATAAGAAACTCAAAAGGGATTAAAAAAACTCATAAAGAACAAAATATCTAGTATTTTTTTATAAATATAAAATTCAACAGTGTCAAAGTTACAATAGGATAAGAATCAATTATAACTTCTTATCTTTTAAATAATTATAATCTTAAAAAATATTATCAAACTACAAAGTTTACCTCTATAAAAGTGTATAATGAATAAACTTCATCAGTACTGTAATTTAAAAATTTAGCATCTAGTTTCAACAAAGATATTCAAATTATATTTACAATGATGATGTTCTCAATTAGTAAATGTGTAATATTGCGATTCATTATTTTGAATTATCTCAATTTTCATAATTTTTATAAAAAATTTAAAGGAACTGTTAGGCGAGCCTAAGTATTGAGCGTTAGACGTATTTCAAGCTCGTAGTTAGGCGCTTGGACATAAGCCTCACACAATTAAGTCTCAGACTGTGAGCGTCAGACCATTTTAGTAGTAGCGTATCCTAAAGCAAGTCCTGAAACAAGTCCCATCAAAGATTTTTAAAATACTGATATTAAGTAAATTATCTTATTTTATCATTAGTTATGATTGTATCAAATATTTACCATTATTTTTGTTTGCTTTTCTTTTTATCTTTTTTATTTTATCTGATCACGTTCTTACTTAGAGATCATGAAGTTATTTTGTCGTAATTCCAACTCGTGCAATATTTCCTTCTTATGAATAGAAAAACTCCTTGCACATAGTTCAATTTATGAGTTATTCCTCCTCTCACTTCTCACATCTCTCTCTTCTTTTCCTAATTATTATTCCCTCCTTTCTTTAGAGTGTTCTTCTCGAACTTAGAGCTTGTTTGAATGATTGTTACACATTATATTATAATGCATTGTATTGTATTGTATCGTATCGTATCGTATCATTTGATAAATATAATATTTGAATAGATTGTATTTTTTGTTGTTGTTTCATGATATCATATACTAGCAATATGAAGAATAAACTTGCACTATTAAAAAAATGATACAGGGTACATTATATAACAAGGTAGGGTAAATAATAAAAATATTATTTAATAATAATGAAGGGTGAGAAGACAAGATAACAACGCAACCACGCCAAATCGATCGTTACATAAAGTGGCACATTTTGTCGTTTAACGATACGATACAATAAAATTTAAGAAATAACCAAAACAAATATCGTATTTAAATTAACAATACGAGACAATACAATATGTAACAACCATCCAAACAAGTTGTTGATGAAAGAAACTAAAGGCCCGTTTGGTCATAAAAAAAGTTTTTTTAAATGTTTTTTCACGTGAAGATGAGGCAAACAACAGGAACTGCAGCATCATATATTCTATTCTACAGTCCTTCGGTGAGAACTCTGGACAAAAAATCAACCTCACCAAGTCCAGAGTACTCTTCTCCTCTAATACCACCAAGGACACCAAGGAATGTCTCACTAATGCACTATCAATCCAAGCTACCACCTCCATTGGTAAATACCTTAGTTTTTCTATGTTCCAGAAGAGATCCATTAGCTCTGACTTTCAATTCATCATAGACAATATGAAATCCAAGCTCGCTGGCTGGAAAATAAATTGTCTAAACATGACCGGCAGGACCATTCTGGCCTAAGTCATCCCTTAATAGTATCCCTAACCATGTCATGCAATATACTAAGTTGCCCACAAAATCACCAAGCAAATTGGTAGAATTCAGAGAAATTTTATTTGGGGCACTACCCCAAATAGGAAAAAAATGCACCTGGTTAATTGGGATAAGGTCACCAAAAAGAAGGCCAATTGGGGGTTAGAGCTCAAAATTGCAGAATTGAAGAACAAAGCATCCCATGCTAATCTGGTCTGGAGGATCTATCACAACACCTTGAGCTTATGGGCTAGAGTTCTTATTTCTAAGCATTGTAATTGGAAGCATTCTAATCTGGTCTAGAGGATCTATCACAACACCTCGAACTTATGGGCTAGAGTTCTTATTTCTAAGCATTGTAATTGGAAGCATACCCCCAGAACCACTAAATCTCCTTTGTGACAGTGCATCCTTAAGGGTTAGGATACATGTAGAAAGGCCAGCAGATGGGTGGTTCACAAGGATAACAGGGTAAGCTTCCTGAATGATGCTTGGATCCCTAATCAGCCAGCCATTAAGGATATGGTAGAAGCCCTCCCCCCCCCCCCCCCCCCCCAACGACATAACTGTCAAAGTAGACATTGTCTACAACTCAGGGAACTAGTACCTCTCTTCCATCTCTATGAATATGCCTACCAGTATCTCTAACATGATCAAGCATGTCTTCATTCCTCCCAACCCTACCAAGGAAGACAAGCTAATCTGGGGATTGACTCCTAGTGGGTCCTTCACCAACAACTCTGGCTACACTTTCCTTAGAAAAAACAAGGCGCCAAAAAATAATAAGAACTTTGGAAATGAAGAGGAAGGGACCTCCAGTTGGATCTGGAATCTACAAACTCCTAACAAAGTCAAGAACTTCACCTGGCTTCTTGCCCAAAATAGGTTACCTACAGGAGCCCACCTTCACAGCATTGAGGTTAATTGTAACCCCAATGTTGCTTCTGCCAAAGTATTGAAGAAACAAGTGGCCACATCTTCTTTGAATGTATAAATGCAGCTCAATTCTGGCAGGAGTTGCTATCCAAGGCTTCTAACGAGTGTAGGCTTCAGAATCCCATATTCTCATCTCAACAATGGCCATTAACTTGGAATAAACTTAGAAACACTCCCTTTTAATGAAAATATTCCTTGGGAGAACATTTTTCCCTTATGTTTCTGGCACATCTGGCTATGCAGAAATCACAACCTTTTCAACAATAAAAAAGAATCAGCACCACCAACACCATCTGTAAAGCATCTGAATACTTTATGGCGATGAAAAATGTCACCATCAATAAGCCTTTCCAAGCCATTGTGAATGGGAGCCCCCCATGAGAGGGTATTATAAGCTGAATAAAGATGGGGCCGCTAGGGGTAACCCTGGAATAGGAGGAATATGTGGAGTATTCAGGAACCATAACATAGATTGGATTATGGGGTATATGGAAAACATACCACATACAACCAACACCATGGCTGAACTGAAATCTCTCCTAAAAGGGCTATAGCTAGCTGAGCAAAATGAATTGATCCCTTTGGACATTAACACAGACTCGGCAGAAATAATCCAAATGTTACTCACAGGTAACTTAACATATTATCCCATGATTTATGAATGCAAGTTGTTAATGCAAAGGATGGGCAGGGTCGTGGTAAGGCACACGTACAAGGAGCATAATAGGGTGGCAGACGCTATAGCAAAAGAGGCAGCAACACCAAGGTTTTTGGGAAGATCCAACTTACTAGCAGTTCCTCCAATATTTGCAAATGATAAATTTTGGGTAGACATCCTAGGAACTGAAGTTGTTAGGAAATTTTTGGCATGTAATACTAATACCGTATCTCAAAACATCGCACTAATAGGAAAATTACAGTACCCTGGCACTGTCTGTACTTTGTAATGTATTTTATAGTTTAGTATATATATAAATATCCTTAAAAAAAAAAAAAAGAATTTTGAAATTTTTCAAAATTTTTAAAAATTCCAAAAAATTATTCTTCAAAATTTTAACTTAATATCATTCACAAAAATTCAAAAACAACTCAAAATTATATTCATGTGCAAATACAACTCTAATTTTCAAATCATTTTCACTTCAATATTTTTTTCCCCCCTAAATTTTATATTTTTTGTTTCCAAACGCCCACTAAAACAAGGTAAAGCCTTGTATGCTAATCGAGATTGCCCTATTGGAGAAAGAGCTACAATATGTATGCAAACCATAGCTTGGAAACAGAAACAATAGATATCATTATCAGCAAAAGAAAACCCTCATGACTTGGAATCAACAAAGAAATAATTACATCTCTTTTGAAACTTCCAAAGTATTGAGTATATGCACAAATTACCATACATCTCTTAATAGTATCCCTAACCATGTCATGCAATATATCGAGTTGCCCACAAATTTTACCAAGCAAATTGATAGAATTCAGATGAATTTTATTTGGGGCACTACCCCAAATAGGAAAAAAAACACACCTGATTAATTGGGATAGGTTTACCAAAAAGAAGGCCAGTGGGGGGCTAGGGCTCCAAAAAACAAAATTGAAGAACAAAGTTGCCCATGCTAATCTCGCCTAGAGGATCTATCACAAACCTCGAGCTTATGGACTTGAGTTCTTATTTCTAAGCACTGTATTTTGGAAACATATCCTCCCTCCCGCAGAACTACTAAATCTCCTCCGTGACAATGCATCCTTAAGGGTAGAAATGCCAGAAGATGGGTGATCCACAAGGGTAACAGGGTAAGCTTGCTGAATGATGCTTGGATCCCCAATCATCCAGACATTAGGGATATGGTAGAAGGCCCCTCCAAACGACATAGTTGTCAAAGTAGACATTGTCTACAACTCAGGGAACTGAGATCTCTCTTCCATCTCTATGGATCTGCCTAACAGTATCTCTAACATGATCAAGTATGTCTTCATTCCTCCCAATCCTACCAAGGAAGACAAGCTAATCTAGGGATTGACTACTAGTGGGTCCTTCACCAACAACTTTGCCTACACTTTCCTTAGCAAAAACAATAAGAACTTTGGAAATGAAGAGGAAGGGACCTCTAGTTGGATCTGGAATCTACAAGCTCCTAGCAAAGTCAAAAACTCCATCTGGCTTCTTGTTAATAGGTTACCTACAGGAGCACACCTTCACAGAATTGGGGTTAACTGTAATCCATAATATTGCTTCTGCCAAAGTATTGAACAAACAAGTGACCACATCTTCTTTGAATGCATAAATGCAACTCAATTCTGGCAGGAATTACTATTCAAGGTTTCTAATGAGAGTAGGCTTCAGAATCCCATCTTTTCATCTCAACAATGGCCATTAACTTGGAATAAACTTAGAAACACTCCTTTTAGTTAAAATATGCCTTGGGAGAACATTTTTCCCTTCTGTTTCTAGCACATCTGGCTATGCAGGAATCATAATTTTTTCGACAACAAAAAAGATAGAATCAGCACCACCAACTACATCTCTAAAGCATCTGAATACTTTATGGTGGTGAAAAATATCACAATCAAGAAACCTTTCCAAACCATAATGAAATGGGAGCCCCCAGGAGAGGGTACTATAAGCGAATACAGATGGGGCCGCTAAGGGTAACTCGAGAATATGAGGAATAGGTGGAGTATTCAGGAACCATAACACGGATTGAATTATGGGGTATATGAAAAACATACCACATACAACCAACACCATGGCTGAACTGAAAGCTCTCCTAAAAGGTCTACAACTAGCTGAGCAAAATGGATTGACCCATTTGGACGTCAACACAGACTCTGCAGAAATAATCCAAATGTTACTAACAGGTAATTTAACATATGATCTCATGATTTGTGAATGCAGGTTATTAATGCAAATGATGGACAAGGTCGTGGTAAGGCACACATACAGGGAGCAGAATAGGTTGGCAGGCGTTATAGCAAAAGAGGCAACAAAGCAAAGGTTCTTGGAAAGATCCAGCTTACTAGCAGTTCTTTCGATGTTTGCAAATGATATATTTTTGGGCAAACATCCTAGGAACTGAAGTTGTCAGGAATTTTTGGCATATAGTATTGATACTGTATCTCAAAATATCGCATTAATGGGGGTATTACCGTACCCCCGCACTGTCAATACTTTGTAATGTATTTTGTAGTTTAGTATATATATAAATATCCTCTTTAAAAAAAAAAAAAAGAAGAAGAAGAAGAAGAAGAAGAAGAAGAATAATAATTTTGAAATTTTCAAAACATTTTAAAAATTCCAACAAATTATTTTTCTAAATTTAAACTTAAGATCGTTCACCAAAATTCAAAAACTACCCACAATTATATTTATGTTCAAATATAATTTTAATTTTCAAATTATTTTCACTTAAATGTTTTTTTTAAAAAAAAATTCACCTAAATTTTATTATTTTTTTGTCCAAACGCCCACTAAAACAAGGTAAAGCCTTGTCTACTAATCGAGATTGTGCTATCGGAGAAAGAACTACAATATGCATGCAAACCAACAATTGATCGATATGTTGGAAACAGAAACAGTAGATATCATTATCAGCAGAAAAAAACCTTCAAAACTTGGAACCAACAAAGAAATAATTACTGTATCTCTTTTGAATCTTCCAAAGCATCGAGTATATGCACAAGTTACCATACTGCAAATTGCATAACAAGTATTTGTGTTTGAGTATGAACAATTTATACTTCTTGGAAACTATGCCGAAGCTCTTCTTGGACAGGGCATCTAGTCAATTCTGAACATGCCAGATTCTAAGTCGGCAGACTTGGACGCCGTCGTTTGGATTAAAATAAGAATATTTAAGAATTTTAATTTTGAAATTATAATCAGATTTATAGTTAGGATAATTAATGTTTTTTTTATGTGATATAAACTATATTAAGATTTTAGTATAAAAATAATATTTATATTTTAGCCAAAAAAATGACATTAGATAATACTGACAAACTATATTAACATTAATTAGTAATAAAATTGATTATATTAACATTTATTATATCTTCACATAACCACTCCTAACACGTACTCCAACATTATTTACTCTCATGGCAATGTAGAAAAAAGATAATTAATTCATTCTTGAAATCTAAAAAAATTATTTATTTTAAACCACTAAAAAACGAAAAATTACTTATTATGGACCGAAGAGAGTATTATTTACCACTTGTTTTAACTTTTAAACCACAAATTAGGCTTCAAAAACTAAATTATCCGAATTTTTGTTTCCAAGAAACAATATATCCATCACTAGCACGATTAGGAGTATTATTGATCTATAACTAGCCTGACTATAACTTCTGAAAAACTGCCACCTTTCTATCGCCGCTTGCTTATCAATAAATTTTAACGTAAACTCAATATTTACACAAATTATATATCATTATTGGTGATTTAATTAAAGTTAAAATATGTATCAAAAAATTAATTCAGTAGTAACAACTTGTATGAAGCACATATTACAATTCATATGTTTATTAAGTTGGCGTACAAATCGGATATGGGCAAGTTTTTTACCTAACTCATTTGGTACGCCTTATAACTTACTAATTTTCAATAATAAAAAAAAACTATATGTGCATAATATTTTCTCTTAGGCACGTGCACATATCTAATGAGTAGCATATTTTACTAGAGTATATATATCATACAATATTTTTCTTTCACAAGTGCACACAATATTTTGCAACGTCAATTTTGACCACTGCTCAACACAAACACAGATTGCTATATCTCCATCATTCATTACTAGAATAGGTCATCACTCATCATATTCATGAACGGTTTTAATTATGGAAGATAAAGTAAGAAAACATACTATTGCTTACTACTTGTTTGAACAGTTGTTACTTGTTACAAATTGTTTCATATTGTATTTTTGTTTACCCTTAAAATCGGATAACAATTAAATTCGTAAGTTATTTTAAGGATATGCGAATTAATTTAATACACAGTGATAAATTATGTTACAATAAGAATAAATAGTGAAAAAGTAAATACACACCACATGAATTGAACACTCTCAGCCTGAGAATTAATCACCCTCGAGTCGAATGCACTTCAATCGGTATCAAGATATAGAAGAACAAGAACTTAAAGAGAAAAATAATGTATTGTTTTGAAATGCGTGTTACGATGTGTCTAATGAGTTATCATATCCCTTTTATATAGTAGTGAATTCATACTTTAGGTACAATTCTATAAAAGGTACAAATCTCTTGATTTGCTGATTGTCGGTTCCTTATTGATACGTGCCGAGATTTTCGCTGTAATATCCGGCCAGTCACGGATATTTCAGTCTTATGTTGGTTATACTAACAATGTTGCTTCGAACTCGTTTGGGGCTAGGATCAATTTCGGGATCACGGTCGCGATATTCTCGAAGGCGGGCGTTCTGACCTCGGTTCTAGCCTAGTGGGACTTGGGATCGATCTTCAGTCCTTTATCGCTATGTTCCAAGTCTGACCTTCCATATCGCAAGCAAGATCAATTTCGGCCGTATACAGATAGTCCCCTCGTTTTTCGGAGAGTAGACGACGAGAAAACGACATGAACTTCTGATTCTCACTTCGATACCCCGCGACAGAAACGACAAAACAAAACGTCTCGTCAGCCAAATCTTAATGGCATTGTCAGTTGTCAGTCTGCCACTCATGGATGCGAACCATCGCTGAAAAATTATAAATACCCTCTCCTTTGCTCGTTCAAACCTTCTGTCCCTGTATCTTTGAAATCTTAATACTTTCTGACACTTATATCACGGTTATTTGAGATCTTTTATAAGAACTTTTATTTGTTTTCATTCCAAACCATCAAGTGTACTCCTTTAACTTCCTTTTATCCTCCATTTTCAAAGAAATGGCAAAGACTTCAAAAACCGTTCCCCAAAAAGAAACTCCTTCTACCTCGCGGCCGACTATTGAGGAGACCGTTTCACGTAGTGCTGTCGAGGAACCAGTACCGGAACCCTTGTTGAAAATGTTCGTCCCTGGAGGGTACTCGGTAACCGCCGATTTCAAGGTTGAAAAACCTTCCCCAGTACAAGGCAGGTGTGAGGAGGTCTCGAGATACATATGATCTATTACTGAAGAGGTCCTCCCTACGGTAAAAAAGGATTGCAATTGGGCTGACAAACATGTGATGGTTCCCGGACCCGATGAAGACATCACTACCCACGTCGAGGGATACTTAAGTGTTTACACTTATCCCTTTATGTTGGGCACATTGGATCCGGTCATCATCGACTTCTGCAAAATATACAAGGTATGTCTCGGTCAAATTCACCCCTCATTCTGGAGAATCGTGATCCTTCTTTGGTTCTTTGCGATAAAGATCGATGGATGCTTGTTCACCATCGACCATCTCATGCGCCATTATAGTCCCCGAATCTTTCGAGGGGGACTGATCAAGCTCGCGCGTTGGGCTAGTAAAGCCCTGTTCTCGAGTATTGATGAAGATGGGGATCGAGGCTGGCTAGGCCTTCTAATCCGAGTGAGGTCTTCGGACTTGATCCCAGACGATCGCTTGCCGTTCCCCGAAAAACGGAACATGTCTCCTAAGTAAAATTTTGCTTACAAAATTTTGTTTACGCTTTTTTCCTTCCTTCTTATCAGTGCTTTGTGGTGCTGCAGTTGTCGCTTGGGTCCCGAATGTAGTCCCTCGACTCAAGGAGTGGGTCGAGGGCATCGTGTTACAAAGGCCATATTCTGAGTGCTCATGGTGCAAACTTTTAAAGGGCCAGTAGGAGGCCCATTCTCACGGTGAGATTCCTTCCCCGAGTAAGTAATATTTGGGTCCCTCTCGTGCCATTAAGTTTCTCACTTGTTTCATTTCCTTTTGCAGGTTTGTCCAAGTACGTCACGCTGAGGCCTTCATCCGGTGGCGAGAACTTCCCCGCCGAGTCCCCTGCTCCGAGACAGGGTGGTGAGAAGAAAATAAATAGGGCTCTGAGTTCCCCGAGCTCGGAGAAAAAGAAACCAAGGCGAAGGTTGGTGCAAATATCCAAAGATAGCACAAACGCTAGCACTATCTTCGGATTCACTCTATCAGTTGAGGGAAGAATCTGAAGAAGAACAAGAAAAATAAGCATTCGATATGGTGGCCCGAGTGTCGTCACGACTCGAAGGGCAAGGGGCCTCCGATCTGGAGAGAGGTGAGGCCGATCTGCCTCAAGTTAGGGAGGACGATGAGGAGGCCATGGCTTCCCAGGATATGGGCAATACCCTGAATGACGTACTCTGTGTGATAGACATCACTTAGTCGCCTTCGTTCACTTAGTCCATGTAAAACGAGACTCAAACGGTGAAGGAACGACCCAACGAGGGGCGCACGGAGTGGATGACCCCTTCCGTGGCTATTTTGATGGCGTGGATTCTATCGCCATGGAGGACATCACCGGATTGGGTGACTTGGAGGTGCCGAAGAAAAGTCCGATTTCGAGAACAAGCTGGCCTTCCTCGAGTCCGAAACTAATCAACCGGTTTCCAACTTTGAGTGTGGATCCTGACCGGAAGCGGTCGATTGTCATATCCATTCCGGAGGATGCCACGGTCCTCTTTGCCCTCGTAAGAGTGTCTAGCTACCTTCAGTGTTTGGTAACCGAGGAAGATCAAGCCAAGATGAGTGAGATAGATGCACCATGCCTAATCAACAAAGCACAACATGCGCTAAACCGGGTAACTTCAAATACCTCTTGATGACTGTTAATTTGTACTTAAACTACCTTATAGATAATCCTAACATTTTTATTCGTGTCTCTAGGCCTCGGTGCTTCACCGTGAGAATCGTGACGAGCTGAACTAGCTTGAGGCCGAGGTCCAAGGGCTTACTGAGAAGAGAGATACTTACAAATTTCTTAGTGAGCATCGTGAAGGGGAGGCTAAGAGCCTCCGGGCAGAGCTAGAGGTGGCTCGAAAGGAGCATGCCGACCTGGTCGAGCAGGTAAATATATTTGAGGTTAGTGACAGTGAGTTAGACTCTGTGACTAACGGTCGTAATCCGCAGGTCCAACAGAAAATCGATCGAATCGGCCAACTTTGAGCTCAGTTGGATGATGTCAAGGCCGAGATCGACGAATGGAGAGACAACATAGACCGCTTCGCCTCGGAAAAGGAGACTGCTTGGGTGCAGCTGACTTCATTTGAGGCCCAGCTTCGAGCAGCAAAGGAAAAGGCCGAGGTGCAGGCCGAAAAGGTTGAGGAGTTCTAGACTCAGCTAAGTGCGGCCATCTCTGATAGAGAAAATCCTCCCAAGGAGCTTGAAATAGCCAAGTCAGTAGTCGTGGCGGTCAAAGCCGATGCCGATGAGATGGTATCCCAATATAAGGTCGATGTCGAGGCAACCCTAAACCGAATGAAGGATCTCGTTGAGCATGCGAACTGGCAATCTCGAAAGGAGGCCCTCGAGGAAATTCATGCTCGGGGCTTCGTCCTGTCAGCCGAAATCGAGAAAGCTAAGGGGCCCAAAGCTAAGGCCAAGAAGTTGGCTTATCCCGAAGATGAAGAAGGTTCCGAGGGTTCGAGCGGATCTGAGGGTGGAGAAGACTCCGAAGAACCTAGTGGTGAGGCGGGCTCCGATGAAGACCAGGTCGTTTAAGTGCCTTGTACATTTTATTTTTTGTATTTTGTACTTTTTGTCAAGGCTGTTTAACCTTTGTAAAGACTTTATGTATATATATAATACAAGGCTTCCTTTTCCCTTTGAGAATTTCTGAGTTTTGTTTTTCTTTGCCTTATCTCTTATGTTTGCAAAGATCGAATTACCTTAGCATGAAATAGTTAGGTCATGTTCGGAGGTTCGAACAAGCCTTGCCTTCGACATTATTCTGTTGAAGGCACCGTGGGGATTTGTTATGACCAGAAGTTTTCCTTAAATTACTTATAATTTTTAGATTATAGTTTGTCGAGGGTAGACTTTAGAACCAATTAAGAAATTTTGAAGGCCTTATTTTTTATTACGGGTCTCGGACATCTCCAAGCCATTTTAATATGGTCGTAGACTTTTAGTTCATGTGTTGCCCAGTGGGCTTATCACCTCGAGTTATCCGGGATTGCCTAATATAACAATCCTCGAAAGGGGATGATCGGAGCCTTTAAGGTTCGGGCGCTGCCTAATAGGTCTTGTGCCCTTGGGCTCTGATAGCCAGGGTTATCGAAGTTTGTCTTTGGACGGCAATCCCCTAGTGGCAGTGATTGTTTGAACCCAGATGAACGCGGCCATTGGGCTCTATACCTTTAGGGGATCGGATGTAAGACATTCCTTAAGAGAAAAGAAAAAAGAAAAAAAATTTAACGGACAAGATATTCATCTGCAAGGTAGAGACTTCTTTTTATTATTGTACGTAATAGTTACATATGTGTACAAGATTTGTGCCTGGGCTCGAGAAGTCTATGTGGGAACGGTTCATTTGACCGTTTGTCCCTTATAGTAAATCCTATCAATCGGCCGAGACCATTCAATCATAGAGTTTCTTTCCTTTCTAAATTCGTTTCTGAGGGTAATGCCCCCATCGTCCGGGGCCGATCGTAGAGAGGTCTCGAATACTGTTGTTGTGATCTTCGATACCGGTTCATAACCGGACTTCAATTCTAAGTTAGCACGATTTACTATTACCTCGTTAAAAACCTTGTCAGAAAACACATTTGGGACAAAACCGGTTCAAGGAAAAAAAGAGTGCAACGAGTGCTTTCAGGCCTAAAAATTGTGTGATTTCTTGATGGTCGCATGCAAGTGTTAATACAAAAATAAGTAAAAGGAATGAATGGGGTCGTACCTTAGCAGTAGTATCGCTTCAAGTGAGTTATGTTCCAGTTATTCGGTAGTCGTTCACCGTCCGTTGCTCCGAGATTGTACATTCCTTTCCGGGTGATCTCGATAATTTGATATGGTCCTTCCCATTTTGGCCCGACTTTCCTTCGTTTGGGTTCCGAGTGCTTAGTGTGACCTTCCTAAACACTAAGTCCCCGACATTGAAGTGTAGAATGTTGGATCTTCGATTGTAATATATCCCGAGCCACTGTTTTTGGGCGGCCAACCGGACAAGGGCGGCTTCGCGCCTTTCATATAATAGCTCTAGGCTTGTATTCATGGCCTTGTTGTTTGGTTCCTTGTTGCAGATCGGAACCTGAGACTTGGTTATCCGACTACAAATGATATTATAGCTTTGGTGCCGTAAACCAGCGAGAACGGGGTGGCCCCGATACTGGACTTCAAGGTCGTATGGTACGCCCATAGGACTTCGGGCAGGATTTCCTTCCATTTTCCTTCGGCGTCAGTTAACCTCTTTGTGAGGTTTTGAAGTATGGTTTTGTTGGTTGATTCTACTTGTCCGTTCCCACTAGGGTGGTAGGGTGTTGATAGGATCCTTTTGATCTTATGTTCTTCGAGAAACTTGTTTACTTTGCTGCCAATGAATTATTTCCCGTTGTCGCACACGATCTCAGCTGGCATTCCGAACCGGCATATGATGTGGTCCCAAATGAATCGATGACTTCCTTTTCCCTGACCTTTTCGTATGCACGTGCTTCCATCCGCTTAGAAAAATAGTTAGTCATAAACAATATAAATTGAGCCTCACCGGGTGCCCATGGAAGCATGCCAACAATGTCCATTCTCCACTTCATGAACGACCATGGTGACAAAATCGAATGCAGCAGCTCCCCGGGTTGATAAACCATTGGAGCATGTCTTTGGCATTCATCATATTTTCGTATCAACTCCTTCACATTCTTTTTCATATCGATCCAGTACTAGCCGATTCTGATTACTTTTCGAACTAATGATTCGGCACCTGAATGATTTTCGCAGGTGCCTTCGTGGATTTCCCTCAGAATGTACTCGGTATCTCCTGGTCCTAAACATATCGCGAGCGGGCCATCGAATGTTCTTTTGAATAGGGTTCCGTCTTCCGATAGGCTAAATCGGACTGCCTTTGTACGCAGGATCCTCGATTCTTTTGGATCCGAGGATAAATTTTCGGTCTTCAGATATTATACAAACTTGTTTCTCTAGTCTCAAGTCAGGCTCGTTGAGTTTATCTCGGTGTGTCCTTCTTCCACTACCGATCTCATGAGATGTACGACCGCCACCGAGTTGAACTCATAGTCCTCGACCGCCGACCCCAGGTTAGAAAGGGAATCAGCCTCACTGTTTTGATCCTGAGGTACGTGTTATAGAGTCCACTCCTTGAATCAATGTAATGTTACGTGCAGCTTATCCAGGTACCTATGAATTTGTTCCTCTCTAACCTCGAATGTCCCATTAACTTGGTTCACCACAAGGAGGGATTCACACTTAGCTTCGATTACCTCCTCCCTAAGCTTTTGGCTAGTTCGAGACCTGCAATCATGGCCTCATATTCGGCTTTGTTGTTAGTTAATTTTACAGTCCTAATAGATTGTCTAACTACATTGCTCGTTGGAGGCTTCAATACAATGCCAAGTTCGGACCCTTTTGCGTTCGAGGCGCCGTACGTAATGAGGGTATAGATCACTGAGAGGTCCCCGAGTTCACAAACAACTCTCTTTAGACCTCGAGTATTAGGGCTAGTGTAAAGTCAGCCATGGTGTCTGGCAAAGTTTGAGATTTAATAGCGTTCCGGGATCGACAAGAGCTCGGGTTTATGCATTGTATTTCGAAATGGGTAAGTAGTCACAACACATATAGGATGACATTGAAATATGGTTTCAGCTTCCTAGAGGCGTTTAGATAAGCGAGCGCCAATTTTTCTAGGTGAGGGTACCTAGTTTCGGCCAATCAATGATCCTGCTAACATAGTAAATTGGAAATTGCGTACCTTGCTCTTCCCGGACCAGGACTCCACTTACCGCTATCTCCGATACTACCAAGTACAAGTATATTTGTTCGTTTATCTTCGACGTGTGAAGCAGTGGTGGGCTCGATAGATGCCACTTGAGTTCCTCCAAGGCCCGTTGGCACTCTGGGGTCCATGAGAAGTTATTCTTCTTCTTCAATAGTGAGAATAATCGGTGGTGTTGGTGATTACTATTTGGCCCCATATTTAACAATCCGATTAGGATCCTGCGATGTGGAGATTATGGATGCCAGGGTCACCTCGTCGACTGCAAACATTTCCTTGGCGGCTTGTTGTTCCCCATAAACTGTTTTGACTCCGCTGGGTGTTGGGAATTTCATCACCTGGTGCAGCGTCGAGGACACTGCTTTCATGTTGTGAATCCATGGCCTTCCGAACAAAGCGTTGTATCTCATATCATCCTTGATTACATAGAACTTAGCTTCCTGCATGGTTCCGACGACGTTCACTTGTAATGATACCTCCCTTTTAGTGGTCTCTCATGCCATGTTAAACCCGTTCAGGACTTGCACCGCATGTACGATCTGGTCTTGTAGGCTGAGTTGTTCCACGACCCTTGATCTTCTGATCTTGGCTGAGCTACCTGGATCAATTAACCCACGCTTAATTCAAGATTTATTTACGAGTACCGATATCACCAGTGCGTCATTGTGGGTCTGCACGATCCCCTAGTTGTCTTTGCTGTTGAAAGACAAGGTTCCTTCCGGTATGTAATTCCGAGTCCATTCTTTCGTTATGATAAATACTTTGGTGCGCTTTAGCATCGGCCCCTGGGGAATGTCGACCCTACCGCTGATCATGTTAATGACATGCTGAGGTTCCTCCTGCTCGGTCTGCTTATTAGAATCCCTGTTTCTGGGAGGTTCTTGGCCCGATCACTCAGGAACTCTCGGAGATGCCTGTTGTTGAACAATCGGGCCACATCTTCTCTTAATTGTCTACAGTCTTCTGTTTTGTGGCCATGAGTGTCGTGATATTTGCACATTAGGTTGGGATCCCTTTGGGATGGATCAGACTGTAAAGGTCTAGGCTATTTGGTATCTTTGATGCGTTCGATGGCAGATACAATAGCGGCGACATTAACGTTGAAGTTGTACTCCGATAATCTCGGTAATTCTTTAGGCCCGATGGGCCTGTCAAAGCTGTTTTTGCTCATGAATCCCCGATTTCTCTGACCTCTATCACTTCTCCTTTCATTTCTCATAGAGTTCCGCTCGAACCCACTGCTTCTTCGGTCTTCATTATACGGATGATATCTATCCTTGTTTGATCTCGGTTCGCGATAGATGTGTCTCTTGACTTGGTTCTGGCGGGATACACAAAACTGGAAAGGCCCCCAAGATGATCATCTTCTACCATGATTTTTGATTGATACCGGTTATGGACATCGAATATTTTACCAAATGCTATTTCAAATGTTGTGAAGCCAACGAGCTCCGAATGTTGAGTCCCTGGGTGAAAGCCTGAATTGCACAATCGTCAACGACCGGTGGCAGGTCCATCCATTCCATTTGAAATCGGGACACGAACTCCCTGAGCATCTCATTATCCTTTTGTTTTCCTTTGAAAAGGTTCGAGTTCCTGGTCTTGACCTTGAAAAGAATCTGTAAGCATAGCGAATGAGTCAATATGATTAGGAGGTAAGTTATGATACCATATCATAACTTCTTTTGACAGGGTCTCTCCGAACTTCTTCA
Organism: Nicotiana paniculata; assembly: GCA_005239505.1. Classification (NCBI taxonomy): domain Eukaryota; kingdom Viridiplantae; phylum Streptophyta; class Magnoliopsida; order Solanales; family Solanaceae; genus Nicotiana; species Nicotiana paniculata. The sequence continues at coordinate 42,417 of ML326322.1, read as the reverse complement.
ACAAGTCAGACTTGATCTCATCATCCTCCAAGTCGTTCCCTTTGATGGCACATGTGTAAGAGGTTACATGCTCATTTGGATCGGTCGTTCCATTGTACTTAGGAATCTCGAGCATGCAGAATTTTATCATCTTTGGAACCGCGCTCGGAGAAAAAGGTTTTTGTACGAACTTCTTGGAATCCATGCCTTTCAATATCGGCGGTGCTCCTGGGCTTTGGTCGACCCTGTTTCCACTTTTTTGTCATTAGCTTCGATTTTCTTCTTCCCTGATTCTACCTTTTTTGTCAATTCCTCGAGCATTTTTATGATCTTGGGGTTAGTCCTCGAATCGTTTTCATTCGACCTCTCTGCGATTGGTCCATCCCTGCAGGTAACTTCCCCGGACGGATCGGGTTTAACTCTGCTCGGTGCGCGGGTTTGGTTCTGTAACTGAGCTATCGCCGCATGTTAAGCCTGCAACATTTTGAAGATGACCCTTAAATTGATCACGCCCCCTCCAATGTTTTGTGTATTTTGAGCTGCCGATCAGGCTCTTCCATGGACGCTATTCTCGAGGACGGTAGACAGGTTTGTGTTGATAGCCATATGTGAATTAGCGTCAATCAGGTCTGCAAACGAAATTTCGATGGGATCAGCGGGCGGTACCTCGTCACTAGGAGCTACGTTGTTATTTTCACCGTGATGACCAGACTCATTGTCAACATGTAGGAGTGCTGATCGAGAGTTTGACTTTTTGTGTTATAACCTGAAATTAGAGACACTTCAAAGAACAAGTGTAAAGTAGTGTGTTATGGAGATTTGTACCAAAAAATAACCACTATTATCCTTTGCCCCACGGTGAGCACCAAACTGTTTACTCTCAAAACGGATAACAATTGAATTTGTTAGTGATTTTAAGGATACACGGATTAACTTGATACAAAGTGATAAATTAAGTTGCAATTGTAATAAATAATGATAAAGTAAATGCAAACCACAAAAATTAAACAGTATCATCCTGGCAAGTTTAATCACCCTCGAGTCGAATGCACTTCGATTGGTATCAAGATATAGAAGAACAAGAACTTAAAGAGAAAACTAATAATGTATTTCTTTGGATGCGTGTTATAATGTGTTAAATGAATTATAAGACCCCCTTAATATAGTAGATGAGTCATACTTTAGGTACAATTCTATAAAAGGTGCAAATCTCTTGATTTGCTGATTGTCGGTTCCTTATTGATACGTATCGAGATTCCCGCCGTAATATCCGACCGGTCACGGATATTTCGGTCTTCTGTTAATTATACTAACAATGTTGCTTCGAACTCGTTCGGGGCTAGGATCGATTCCGGGATCACGACCTCGATATTCTCGAAGGCAGGCGTTCTGACCTCGGGTTCTAGCCCAGTGGGACTTGGGGTCGATCTTCAGTCCTTTATCGCCATGTTCCAAGTCTGACCTACCTTATCGCAGGTGAGCTCGATTTCGACCGTATAAAATCATATTATATAGTTTGTATTGTATTGTATCATTTTGATAATAATATTTGAGAAACTATGTCGTTTGTCAGCATTTTCTAATGTCAAGCACCATCAATATAAATAATAAATTAATAATATTACGGAAAAAAGTATTGTGATAAAATTTAAAATATAAAAAATTAGGACAAAAAGTAGAATGGAATTACACATCAAATCAATTGTTATATAAAATAATATTTGATGTTGTTACATGATAACAGATTAGATAATACAATAAGATAAAATAATAATTAAATAATTATATTATAAAATTAGTTAACCTGGCCGAACACTACAATTATTATAAAAAAATAAAGTAAAATGATGTAAAGCATGTCTTTGCATGCATGAAACAGTTATAACATATGGAGCAAAAACTTTAAAGCTGGAGTCGTGTCAAGCAGTGATTATTTGCAAGTACACTTGTCACCTTCTACTCATATCACACAAAAACCCAACACTCTCTTCATTACCCTTTTGTTGGCAACTTTAAAAAGAGTTAAAACTTCCACTCCACTTCTGTTCTGATTCTGTATATCACGTGGAGTAATACAAACAATTTCGAGAATTCTTGTTCAACTTTGGTTCTGATACACACACACACACACACACACATATATATATATATATTTCTCTCCCCAATTTAGTAGTATTTGTGCTGTTTTGACTCTTTCTCATTCAAGTGGTGACCAAAGGAAAACACCAAAATGAAGGTTCTTTCTTCTACTTATATTGCCTTTTCAAAGTATTTTCTTGGAGATATACTTAATGGTCACTGTGTTTTTCAGCTCAATCTTGAAAATGGACCTTTGTTTTTAATTAGAATTTCCAAGTTACTCTTTTGTTGGTTCTTTTTACAAATTCTAATTAGTAGTACAACTAAGAAGAATTCTTGAAATTCCGTGTTCTTTTGTTTAATCTTTTGAAAATTTTTGAAGGGTCCTTTTTTTTTTTCCAACTAAATAGTAGAGGGTAATGTTGAGGTTGTGTTTAATTTAAATATTTTTGCATGTGCTTAATTTGGTAAGTTTGTAGGTGTAGTGATCATGTTAGTGCATTTTTAGTTGATAGTAAGTTAATAAAGCTTCTGGTTCAAGGAAATTTGATGTTCATAAATCATGCTAGTGTTGGTGTTGTGGGTTGAGTTAGTTAATTTTTGAAGCCTCTAAATGTATGAACATTTTGTAGTATTTGGTTAATGCGTGAAAAAATTGCAGCAATAGTTTCTTGATTTTCTCTAATGGTAAAGTTGTCTCCATGTGAGCTCAAGGGTGAAAATAGCCTCCTGCATTTTCTGCCGGCTAAGGCAGCGTATGACCTGGCCCTTTTCCGGACCCGCGCATAGCCGAAGCTTAGTGCATCGGGCTGACCTTTATATATGTATATATAAATTTTGTATAAGAACTTTGCAACATTATCTTAAAGTCTATAACTTATATACACTACCTATGTAAAAAAATGTTACTCTAGCCATGTAATTTAACCTGTTATAGTAGATTGTTATTGGAGAAAATGACACTTTATAGCCGCTCTCAGTATAATAGGCGAAAAATGTATAATTTTTATATATACATACATTTCTATATGTTATATACAGAATATATACACTTTTGTTGTTACTGGGGAATACTTTCTGCCGCAGGACTAAAAGCGATCTTTGCCCTTGTTATAGTAGATTGTAGTTAGTAATTCCACTTATAATGGGTAGGTACAAGTAGGTATTCTTTTACATCGTCCGTATATAGAAGTTGAACTCGAAAATGTGTTAACAAAAGTAGTATTGTACCTTATTCATGTGAAGGTTCATGAGACTCGATCTCAAGTGCACTCAGCGAGTGACGAGAGGAAGATGACAAGAAAGCAGAAGGCAGAATCTAAGAGCCAAGATTCTGCCTCACCGAAGAAGGCAAAAACAGAGGAAGATAATGGCCAAGAAGGTGAAGAATCCATGGTCGATATCAGAGCTGAGTTTGAGAAGTTTTGTAAGGCTATAGCTGAGCATCTTTCCGTCAAGCAAATGCGCGAAATTCTTGAAGCGAATGGCCAATATTCTTCCGGTGACGATGATGCTGTTGTTCCTAGATGGTAAGTAAATCCCTTTTGTCCAAAAAAATTCTTTTAACTTTTCATCGTATCATAATGACCGCATAGGCCACACCAGTTTAGTTGGAACCTGACTAATCCTTAGTCATGTTAGTACATTCATTTTAGGTCTAGTCTGTTAGGCTTATTATAAATTCATATATATGCTAGTGGAAAATGTTTTCGCTTTTTCGAATTTTTCACTATTGCATTTCTTTACCTATTTGTGGTGATTGGTTATGCATGCTTGCTTTGACCAGCTCCGAGCAATCTTAGTTATTGGTGGGTGTTCGACCGAGAGTATTGGAAATAGCCTCTCGACCTGCCAAGGTAGGGGTAAGGGTGCGTACACACTACTCTCCCCATGCCCCACTTGTGGAATTATATGCCCCACTTGTGGAATTATACTGGGTATGTCGTCGTTGTTGTTGTTGTAGAGGACTTCGAGTGCTAGAGAAACCAATTTTATATGATATTGGACAAAGATGGGCTTAAATGGAACCAATGTGACTAGTGAGGATTCATATGGCCGGCCCGACTGGCTTGGATTAAGGTGTAGTGGTAGTAGTAGTAGCTGTTGTTGTATCTAATTATAGTATAAGTGAAGGAAGATTCTGTGCTTAAAGCAGACTGATGGATGTAATTTCCATTAAATACTGAAATTTTTCTTTAGTAGATGAATATGTGGTTTATTGTGATACTTGTATATGCTCATACTTTCCCCTTCTCTTGACAGTCAAGACATAATGTTCTACGGGCCACTGGACAACTGTCCAATTTGTGGTGGCATGTTGGAATGCTCTGGCGACAGTTATTACTGCGTTGGAGATTATAGTGAGTGGTCGAGTTGTATTTACAGGAGGAGGGAACCACCTCGAAGAGAAGACTCTCTTAGATTCCCTAAATCTGTTGAAAGTACTCCAGTCTATGATGTAATGTGCTAAACTTATCTTTTCTTTTCTTGTTGTAAGACTGGAAAATCAGGCAAAAATTTGACCATCTCGTATATTGTGATAGCTGATCAAGAAACATGGAGACCCGAAGAACCGCCCCCCGAAGAAATATTCTGACCCAGAGAAACCATTTGATGGGATGATGATATCTCTAGCCGGTCGTCTAACACGAACCCATGTATGTACTTCTGTTTCGGCCTCATATAGTGTGGTTTTTGTGTTGCTAAGAGTTTGTTTTCTGCACAGCAATACTGGAAATCGAAAATCGAGAAATATGGGGGAAAAGTGAACAACTCTGTCATTGGTAACGCTCCAGTGTAATTAATTTTTTTGTGAAATTTACTTATGCAGTTGCTTTGAAACTAAATTGTTCCTTCTGACAGGGGTGACTTGCTTGGTAGTTTCTCCAGCTGAGCGAGATCGTGGGGGCTCGTCTAAAGTAGCTGAAGCTGTGTAAGTAAATTTGATTGACACTGCATGAATTAGTCTTGGACTAAATTATAGTGCCTTTCTACTTCGTAATGTTAGATAGAGGTGGATCCAGGATTTTAAGCGGCTTCAACTTTTATGTTTCGCTGTTGAACCCATCACATTATTGCATTTATGGGTTCAAAACTTAATACTCCCTTCATTTGAAATGAATGAACTTATTTCTTTTTTAGTTTTTTACAAAAAGAATGACCCTTGTCTAAATTTGGAGATAAAGTAACTTTAAACTTCCCATTTAGAGATGATTTATAGTCCCACAAATATCTATGGATTGTTTTAGACCACAAGTTTCGGAAGTTTTCTATTGTTTCTTAGAACACCGTGCAAAATCAAATAGGGGATTCATTTTCTTTGAAATTGAGGGAGTAGTACTTATTTGTTAAGTTTTCAGTGATCTGTTTACATAAAGTCATCTATGGTATGTGTAAAAAATTATTGGGTTCGCTCGTCGAGTTTATGCTTGCATCCTCCTCTGAATTATGAGGTATTATTGTCCCTCAGGGAGAGGAGTATACCAGTTGTGAGGGAGGCTTGGTTGAGTGACAGTATTGACAAGGAACAAGACCAGCCGTTAGATGCATACGACATCGCCAGTGACATTGCTGTAGAAGGTAGAGGTATTCCACTTGATAAGATGGATCCAAGTGAAGAGGCACTCGAAACCATAACAGCTGAGGTAATGCTTCCGCCTTTTCATATTTGCTACTTACATTTGAGGTTTGCTTCAACTATCGTCTTTTGTTTATTGTAGCTAAAAGTTTTTGGAAAGAGAGGGGTGCACAAAGACACTAAGATGCAGGATGAAGGAGCTAGAATATTGGAGAAAGATGGATTATTGTATAATTGTGCACTGTCTGTTTGCAACCAAAAGAACCAAATCAATGAGTAATGCTCAAAAGTTCTCCTGTATTTTTAGCGTCTAATAGATGCTGCAGCTACTGATGAAGTGATTCTTAAAATTGATGCAGTTTCTGTATTATGCAACTTATCATGTCGCCGGAGAATCGTTTGCACATGTACTGTAAAAAGGGCAAAATTGGTAATAGCATAAGAGCAGACGACAAGCTAGAGGAATGGGAAAATGTCGACGATGCGATTAAGGAGTTTGCTAGGCTCTTCGAAGAGCTAACTGGAAATGAGTTCGAATCATGGGAAAGGGGGAAAAAAATTCAGAAGAAACATCACAAGTTTTTCCCTATCGATGTCGTACGTCACTCTTTAATTCTTCTCGTCAGAAAACAATTACGTAGCGTTTGCCAGACATTAAGGTATATGTATGGTTATTAACTGCCGCTTTGGAATTCTATAGGATGACGGAGTAGAGGTTAGGCATGGAGCGCTCGGCTTAAGGCAACTCGGTTCTGCTGCTGCACATAGTAAGCTTGAACCAATGGTAGCAAATTTCATGAAAGTCCTTTGCAGTCAGGAGATCTACAGGTATTACGCCGTTCAAACTGATGACAATTCTCTATTTTCCTTGTGCATCTGAAACAAGCCTAAAGTGTTGTATATATGGCGGATGAAGGTATGCTTTAATGGAGCTGGGACATGATTCACCCGAAGTTCCCATCGGAATGCTTACTGATCTTCACTTGAAAAGATGTAAGTCTTTCTATGCATAGTGCATTGTTTACCGGTAATAAATGTTTCGAGGTTTATTTACTGTTGCTCTACAGGTGAAGAAACTCTATTGTATTTTGTGGAGAAAGTAAAATCGATGAAGGAAACAGGACAGGAAGCAGAGGGTGGTTGGTATGAGTTCAGCCAAAGATGGTTTACTCTCATGCCATCTATAAGGCCTTTTACTTTCAGGGACTACACCGATCTCGCCGAGCATGTAAAAGTCATTTTTCTTTTTCTTTCTTTTTTTCCCTTCAAATCTTTAGCATTATATTTTAAAGTGTTTGTCTTACTCGTTGCAAATTCTCAAGGCTGCATCTGCCTATGAAACTATTCGGGACGTCAATTTTGCGTCGCGCATTATTCAGGACATGTCTGGCTCTACGCTAGATGATCCCCTCTTTGAGCGTTACAAGAAACTCGGCTGTTTTGTTTCTCCTTTAGAGAAAGAGTCAGATGACTACAAAATGATAGTGAACTACCTCGAGAAAACTTACGAACCGATCAGCGTCGGAGAAATGGTTAGATTTGTTCTCCCTTTCCAATCATCTGTTTCAAATCTTGAACTTTCACTATGATCTAAACTTAAGAATTGCGTGTTTCACCAGAGCTATGGGGTATCAGTTGAGAATATATTTTCTGTTGAAGTTAGTGCTTGCCCTTCTCTTGATGACATCAAGAAATTGCCAAACAGAGTTCTTCTCTGGTGTGGTAAGCATTTTCTATGGCATATAAATAGTTCTCGGTTGATCGTTGTGTTCACGAATGAATGTTATGTCGATCAGGTACAAGGAGTTCAAATCTTTTGAGGCACTTGCAGAAAGGTTTCTTACCTTCAGTTTGTTCACTTCCTGTATCGGGATACATGGTACGAGATTGTCTTGGTAAAAGAAAATGATTTTACAAATAAGCTATCTTTAGCCTGCATTTGCACTCACCGCTATATACGTGTGCAGTTCGGAAGAGCAGTTGTTTGTTCGGATGCTGCAGCAGAAGCGGCCAGATATGGTTTCACAGCTGTAGACAGGCCAGAAGGTTTCTTGGTATTAGCTGTTGCTTCACTAGGAGAAGAAGTTAAGGAGTTCTCTAATCCTCCAGAGGTAGGAAAGTGAATATTGAAGAAAACGACTCGGAAAAGTTTTATTTTGTATTTGATCTGATTGGGTGATTTGTGTTGTGAGCAGGATACTAAAGCATTGGAAGAGAAGAAAATTGGAGTAAAAGGACTTGGAAGGAAGAAAACTGATGAGAAAGAGCATTTTGTTTGGAAGGATGATATTAGAGTACCTTGTGGTAGGTTAATCCCATCAGAGCACAAGGATAGTGCCCTCGAGTACAACGAATATGCCGTCTATGATCCACAACAGGTACTTTATATAAATTCTTTGGGAGTTCAACTTCTGTATAAACTGGGAGCGGGAGTTCAGTTTCTATACACGGGCAACGTACAAAAACATTTTTACACAATTAGTCTTCTTAACAAACTTTTACACTGATATGTTGTTTGAGCTAGGGGCGGAAGGGCGTTTGCCCGAACCCCGTCATCGTAATATTATACTGTGTATATAAAGTCAAAATCTTTTTGTATATACATTGAATGTCGAATCCCCTTGACTACCTTACATGTTTAGTTCTTTTTACTTTTGAATTCCCTCAGAAAAATTCTCGTGTGGGGTGTTTTGACGTTTACCATGGTTCTTGATTGTCTAGGTGAGTATAAGGTACTTGGTGGCGGTGAAATTCGACGAGCAAGGTGTAGTATATGATACAGCTGAAGCATAGCAATGAAGGAAAATGGAGCCAGGGAATTGTTGTACATCCATATTTTGCCTTTTATCCTGTATTCGCTACGGACCCCGGGAGTAGTTTGTTTTGCTGTAGTAGTTCCTTGTGGTGTAGTTAGGAAAACAATTACTGTGTTTTGTGTATGTTCATACTTTTCTCATGTGGTAGATGTTGATCTTTTGCTCTTTTGTGTGATATTTTTCTCCTTTGTGTTGAAGTTCCTATTCATATGTTATAATCTTGGCCCCTACTAGGGGCGAAGCAGTTTGACACTGACCACTTTTCGTCAAAAAATTACATCAAAAATTAACTTTGTTTCTTTAAAAAATTAATAACTATTTGTTTATTTGTTCCGCTCAAATGCAATTACTCGCAAATCATATGGTAGAGGTAATTTTACTAGGCAAATCACGTGCGATGAGCTCCATCAAGGAAGGGTATCTCATTTGGAGTATCTGCCGCTCAACCAATTATTTTGACATCTTTAGAATTATAAATTTCAAATTTTACAACTACACATGTTTTCGTACATTTAAAATAAAATATTTAAAAATATTTATTTCTCTTTTAAATTTGTGTCTACTCAAATTATGCCAATATCTAATTGAAACGCAGGAAATATATAAACTCCTCGTGATAATTTTATAAACTTTAAGGGTGTGTTAGGTATAATGAAAAATATATCCTGTGGAACTTGGAAAACAAGTAGTAATTTTACTTATTCGGTGTTTGGATGCAAATTAAGAAAAATAACATCTCAAAAATATTCATAAATAATTTTGATATAATAAAATGAAGCCATAAACTTTCGAACCAACAACCATTCAAACCTAAAAATTTCATAAACTTTCGAATTCGCACGCAAACTCGATAATTTTTAAATGCGCAAATTTCTGAACACATAAACCTCTGAATTCAGAACTTTGGAACTCGTAAAATTTCGAACTTGTAAACTGAAAAATAATGAATCAGATTTGAAAATACTTTTAAAAAATACGCAGGGGGAGGGGCAGAAAAATAAAAAAAAACAAAAATAGAAAATTAAAATACAATAAAAGAGTAAAAAGATTGTGAGGAGGGTGATGGGGTTGGGGTGGGTGGATGGGTGGCGTGGAAAAATGAAAAAATAAATAAATAGAAAATTGAAGTTGGAAGGGCTTGGGGTTAGATGTGAGGGTAGGTAAAGTTTTTGAAAAATGTTTTCCTAAATTTTTTTAGCGAAGTGATTTTTCAATTTTAGAAAAATGTGATATCTAGCAAAATATTTTTCAAACTATTTTGTGCAAACAAACCAAACAGTGGAAATGGAAAATCCATAGTGCCAAACACACCCTAAATATCAGAACTTTTAGCTAGGTCAATCTGGAAAATCTGAAGAATAAGCAAGGGTATTAACGTAAATTTAACACAACCAACGGACCTCCCAAAAACCCTAACCATATATATAAATGCGCATCATTTCACGAATATGAAACCCTAGAAGCAGTCCCTAAAACGACCACTGAAGAAGAAGGCTTTCATAGCTTTTCCAAGTAATTTCTCTCTTTCTATTTCTTCTTCTCTGTTTATTTTAAATGTTTTAATTTTTGTAACTAACAATTTTTTCTGTTTGTGTTGTGTAGATTATTTGGATATAGTGAGAAGAAGAAATGAAGGTAATTGCAGCTTACTTGTTGGCCGTTTTGGGTGGCAATGCATCTCCTTCAGCTAAAGACTTGAAAAGCATCCTTGGCTGCGGTAAAATTACTTTGCATTTACTCACTGTTTTATTTTATAGATACTGATATTATTTTGATTGAAATGTTCTTTATTCTTAGATTTAGTTATTTTAATTACGAAAATATCTTTTCGTCGGCTTCTATCAGAAACATTTTCTCTGTATTTGTGGTAGAGGTGAGGTCTGCGTACACATTATATTGGGTTTGTTGTTGTTGTAATTATCCCTTTCCGGAGTCTATGGGAAACAGCCTCTCTACCTGCATTAGATAGGGTTAAGGTTTGCATACAGACTATACTCCCTAGACCCCACCTGTTGGGAACATACTAGGTTTGTTGTTGTAATTATGTAAGTATTGGATGCCCAGGGTTTTGGTTTAGGATAAAGGTCGTAGGAAAATTGATGTGTGGTAGTTGTATTCCACGACTTCGGATTTCATCTGGTGATATGTGGGTTGGGCAAACGTCACGGATTTGAAGATAGAAGTATGGTATTTAAGTGGAGAAGGGTAGAGGGGACCCCTATTAATCTTATCGCTGAGTGTAAGATTAACCACCGAGTGAAAGTTTAAGAAACAACTATTTGGAAACTTGTGGTTTAAAATAAATCTTAGATATATTTGCGTGGCTATAAATCATCTCATAAGAAGTACAATGAAAAATGTAAAGTTAAATTATTTCTGAATGAGTATGACATTCCTTTTTGGAGAGATTTCAAATGGAAGTATGCCACATACTTGGGACAAGCTAAAAAAACAGTATACCACATAAATTGGGATAGAGGGGGTATGGTATATTTGGAAACAGAAAGTATGCTTCTGATATTCTGATATGTGCAGAATATCATAAGGCCTGGGATAGCCTTGGACTTTTGGGGAAGAGTATGCCCTCCCTTCCCATAAGAAAGAGCGAGGGATTTTAATAGTACGAGGATTAGCACATCTAATTTTTGTTGACATTGATTTCTTAATATTTTCGAAGTAAATTTACCTCATTTAGAATTATGAAAAAACTAGAATGCTTCGCTATCTGGTTGGCAAAATCCATTAGTTTTTGACCGACTCGTTCCCTTGAAGCAAAAGTGAGTGTGATGCCTTTATATCTCTCCTTCCATATACCCTTTTCTCTTTGTGGTTGGAGAACACTGGGGCATCTACATGTTATTATAGTAATTACCATCTAAAAAGTTATGAAGAAACTAGAAATTAAAATATTTTTGTAGTTGAAAATACTTTAAAAAAAATCTAAAATTTGTAGTAGATAATGATTCAAAATTTGCAAATATTTTTGAAGTTGACATTTACTCTATGCTTTCCAGGCTGTTAACATACGAGATAGACTAGGTTTATTGACTAGAAACTGTGTTGCTAGTTCCTTGTATCATTTCATATATTTCTCTTATATTTTTTATTTGGTGAGAAGTGAGCATAGTGTTATTGATTGCTGCTAATCTGCAATAGTGAGATTTTAGTGTTATGGTGTACCTCTCATAGGTATATGGGGTAGGAATACGGTATAATCATGGTTTCTTGTACAGAGGAAAGCATAATACTTGATTTACGCTGCAGACTTCGTTGAGATGTCTTTAGCAGATGAATGAGTTACCTTATTATTACTAATAACTATTATATACACATGCTTCTTGTGGCTTCTTGTTTGTGTTGCACTCATGTTGGAGGTTCACATGGTCTGCAGTTGGAGCTGAGGCTGATGATGACAGAATCGAACTGCTCTTGTCTCAAGTTGAGGGAAAAGACATCACTGAGCTGATTGCTGCCGGCAGAGAAAAGTTGGCTTCAGTACCTGCTGGTGGTGGTGCCGTTGCAGTTGCTGCACCTACTGGTGGAGCTGCTGCCTCAGCCCCTGCTGAAGAGAAGAAGGAAGAAAAGAAGGTGGAGGAAAAAGAGGAGTCCGATGATGTATGTCTTCCAACTTACTAATATCTTCTTTAATGTCCTTTGCATCTGTTAACTTTGTTTTCTGGTGTTTCTTTTGCAGGACATGGGCTTCAGTCTTTTCGATTAGAAGAATACAATGTAAACTTTGTGCATTGCATTCCCTTCTCTGGTTTCCGTAGAGCTTATTTTAGGAAGTTTGTTGTCTACTTACGGATTTTGTTATTAGTCTAGTTGAAGAACCTAGATTTTGCTTGGAAGAAGATATGCTTGAGGCAGACACTGGAAATTATAATGTATGTTGATTTGAAATTTCAACTTCTTGTTTGATGTATCATCTCTTTTCGTCTTTAAAAGGTGCAACAGCAAATTTGCTAATGTTTCTGAATGGGAGGCGCTACCGTCTCATCTCTTGGCAATCGACATGTGAGGTTGACTATTGCCTTGTAGTGTTAGCATGCGAGATCCCCAAGTTTAAATAATTGTGTACGCAAAGCTAGATTTGATCTTTGCTGGTATTGCTACAAGGGAATTTTGTGTGCTTTTGGTTCATGCCAGAAGTGAAAACTTGTGATGATTAATTATAGTGTCCTTGCACCCAAGGGTATGGCTTTACCTTCAATGAAAATTGTGGCGGAGCAAACAATACTAGGAGATCTTTTTATTTGCCATAGATTTGACGGGTAAAGTTGCTTGGTGTTAATACTTGTTGGAGGTGGTAAGTAGAATAATTGAGATGTGCACAAGATTGTTTAGACACCATTGTTACAAAAACTTTTTAAGTGTATTCAAAATGTACAATTTTAATTGCCATATAATTAGGTAAAAATAGCACGGGCTAGCTAGTTTTTGGACTGGTAATTCAAAAATAGCTAGCATTTGTAAAGTCATTAAAAATAGTCACTATTTTACTGCAACAGAGATCGGGTGCAGCATAATATGTTGGAAATTGGTACTCCTGTGTATGAATTTCACTATATTATACTGGATTGAACTCCAGGTATTTGTTGGATTTTGAGCCGTGTTTTCGTTCAAATTTATCTTTACATAAAAAATGACTAAATGTCAATTATTTTTTAAATTGTAGTTATTTTTTAATGATCACTTGTAAATCTGGCTATTTTTTAATCTATGCCTGTAATTAGAGATGTTTTGGAATAACTAGTAGATATTAGATTGTAGACCTACGCATGGTAAATAGGGTTTTCAACAGAGAAATTGTAATGACATCCACTTTTCCTCCATCAAATTGTAGTACAGAGGGAATGAAATAACTGTGATTATTTTATCTCATTATTTATCTCGTAATTATTTTATTCAGCTTATAAAGCTAGCTCATATTTCTCCTCCTTCAAGATAGGATTATCCTCGACTCGACTAGCCAAGAGGATTGGTTGTCTTTCTTTTTATGGGCAATATTTTTGGGCACGAGCTTCATAAATCCTACTATTATATTTTCAATGGATAACAAAATTTGGTCTCAAGTAGGAAAGTTGCAATGGTTGCAATGGTTAATACCATCAAGAAAACTTGCTCCCATCTCCAATAATTAGCCATTGCTTTGGAATGCCATTTTTCCGACTGAAGTTTGTTTATTTCTCTAAAAATGATGGAGTTGCAAGCAAATTTTTATATATTTGACAGGAAAAAATACACAACTAGAATCATTAGTCATTTCACCTAAGAAGAAAAATAAAATACAGTGGATATGTTATGAAACAATAAAATAACAAGAACAATATTGCAGAGAAAGAGAGAGAAAATTCTTATTGAATTTTGGGTTGATTTACAATGGGGTAAAACCCCTTTATTTATAGGGGGAAAATGACTTAGCCACAAAGTAAAACTCTCTAAAAGATAGACATTCACTCTAAATAGAATTCTATTTATAACACTCTCCCTTGAGTGTCTATTCAACAAATAATGTGTCTCGTTAAAACCTTAACTAAAACAAAACCCAAGGGGAAAAAAAATCTAGAAAAGGAAAAAGAGTACACATATTTAGAAATGCGCATTTTGGTTGCCTCGTTAAAAACATTGCAAGTAAAACCCAGTGGGACAAAACCTTGTAAGGGAAAAAGAGTGCAACACACATTAACTCCTCCTGATGAGAATATCAATTCACATCCTTGAGCCTTCACATCCCAATCTTGTACACTAGTTTCTTGAAGGTTGACGTCAGTAGAGATTCTGTGAACAAATCAGCCATATTATCACTTGAACGAATCTGTTGCACATTGATATCACCATTATTTTGAAGATCATATGTAAAAAATAACTTTGGTAAAATATGCTTTGTCCTATCTCCTTTTATGAATCCTCCCTTCAATTGGACTATGCATGTTGCGTTATCTTCATACAGAATCATGGATAGTTTGTCACACTTCAAACCACATTTTTTTCGAATAAGATGTATTATAGACCTCAACTACACACATTCTCGACTTGCTTCATGAATAGTAATTATCTTAGCATGATTAAATGAAGTAGCCACGATTGATTGCTTAGTCGATCGCCAAGATATGACAGTGCCCCCCACATGTAAACACATATCCTGTTTGAGATTGAGTCTTGTGTGGGTCAGATAAATACCCAGCATCAGCATAACCAGCAAGATCGGGACTACAATTATTGCCATAAAATAAGCCCATATATGTAGTTGTTTTTAGATACAGTAATATGTGTTTGATTCCATCCTTGTAGGAGCGGAGCTATATCTTGCTAAGACATTAATTGAAAAATTTATGTCAGGCCTTGTTGTATTAGCAAGATACATTAGTGCACCAATTGCACTAAGATATGGTACTTCAGGACCAAGTAGCTCTTCATTCTTTTCTTGAGGTCGGAATGGATCTTTATTCACATCAAGTGATCGAACAACCATCGGAGTACTTAATGGATGTGCTCCATCCATGTAAAACAGTTTCAATACCTTTTCTATGTAGGTAAATTGATGAACAAAAATCTCGTTTGCCATATGTTCAATTTGCAAATCGAGACATAATTTTGTCTTTCCGAGATCTTTCATCTCGAATTCTTTCTTTAAATAATCAATAGCCTTTTGGAGTTCTATAGGAGTTCCAATAAGGTTTATTTCATCAAGATATACAGCAAGTACAACAAATTCCGAAGTTGTTTTCTTTATAAAAACACACGGACAAATGGCATCATTTATATAACCTTCCTTTAATAAGTACTCACTAAGACGATTATACCACATACGTCCTGATTGCTTTAGATCATACAAAGATTTTTGCAATTTGATTGAAAATATTTCCCGGGATTTTGAATTATGTGCGTAAGGCATTTTAAATCCTTCGGGAATTTGCATGTATATCTCATTATCAAGTGAGCCATAAAGGTAGGCGGTAACCACACCTATTAAATGCATGTCAAGCTTTTCATGGACAACAAAACTAATGAGATAGCGGAACGTTATAGCATCCATAACGGGTGAATATATCTCTTCATAATCGATACCAGGCCTTTGTGAAAATCCTTGTGCAACAAGGCGTGCCTTATATCTTTGTACCTCATTTTTCTCATTCCTCTTGCGTACAAATACCCATTTATAGTCAACAGGGTTAACACCATTAGGTGTTTGGACTACAGGCCCAAAAACTTCACGTTACGCAAGTGAATTCAACTCTGATTGGATTGCTTCTTGCCATTTTGGCCAATCACATCTTTGTCGATATTCTCCAACAGATTGAGGTTCAAGATCATCACTATACTGCATAATGCTAGATGCAATATTATATACAAAGACATAATCCACCATTATATCCACTCGATTCAAATTTGTCTCAACATCGATTGGATTTATTGATAGTTCCTTATTTTCTTGAGTCTCAATGTCACGACCCCAAATCCTAACCGGCCGTGATGGCGCCTATCGTGGAACTAGGCTAGCCGACTACCGCATGTTCGCAATTTCTTTTGAAAATCCCATTCAAGTTTCAGGCATTTCATAAAAATATACCGAAATTTCTTAATATAATAGGCCAATATTATACAATACTGCCAACCCCAAAACCCGGAGCCAACATGTCATGAGCATCTAGAGAAATAAGCCAAAATAAACTATTATAATACAAAACATTCGAATCAAAAGCTAAATACAACAAGAAGGGAAAACAGAGATGTTGCGAATGCTGAACAACTACCTCTATATCCCGCAATCCGGCTCCGCTGCGGAATAAATGCTAATGCTCGATATCTGCTCCTGAATCTGCACACAGAGGTGCAGGGAGTAATGTGAGTACGCCAACTCAGTAGTAATGACAATAAATCAAGTCTAAGTAGCAAGGGAACACATAAAATCAATGCCATCAAGTCACAATATACACAACCTTACTTTTCAATAGTATAACATAGATATACGAAATCGTCATGCCTTAAAATCAACTTCAGAAAAAGTCCTTTAAAGAATGCACATTTTTAACAACTTTAAAATAAATAATTTGGTATGCAAATGAATATAGTAAAATCATAAGTAGCCCCTCGGGCAAAAACATGTATCATAATCAGCCCATCGGGCATGCCTCACAGTCACTCAGCACCTCACAATCACTCATGCCTCCCAATCACTCGTCACTCGGCCTCCCAATCACTCGTCACTCGGTGCGCTAACTGGGGGTGTGTACAGACTACGGAGGGGCTCCTTCAGCCCAAGCGCTAATATCACTCAGCACCTCACCATCACTCTTAGCCCTCTGCCACACTCGGTAGAACCACTCAAAGGCCCCTCGGGCGAATCAGTAAAATAGGGTACTCGACCCAAAACATCATTTTAATGCTCATGTAGTGTAAATCAGGCTGAGTTTCGAAAAACAGTATGCACAATGATGCTGAGTGAAATCATCGCCAAATAGTGAGGAAAACAGCAGTAAAAGCTCTCAAAGGGTCTAAACAGATCGGCACGAGGCCCCAAACACGGCTTATATCCCAAATATTTCACAAATCTTTAGAACATAATTTAACATAAGGTTTTGAGTAAATATGCAACTCATTAGTTGCCGTGGAGAGGACCTAGTCCAATCCAAAAATCAGTACACCGCCACATACTCGTCATCCGACATGTGCGCCTTTCAAAAATCAATGAGAAAATACGCAGTCCGGGGTTCCATACCCTCAGGACAAGATTTATAACCATTACTTACTTCTACCGGGCCACTACACTTGTATGCAATGCTCTTGCCCCTCAAATTGGCTCCCGATTGCTTTGAATCTAGCCAAAACCAGTTTAACATCATCAATATATAACCAAGGAACGCAACCCAATCGAAAACTATCAAATTACACAAAAATCTCGAAATTCGGCCAAACCCGACCCCGGGCCCACGTCTCGGAATTCGATAATTTTTACATCATTAGAATCCTTGTCCTCCCACGATTCTACACATACCAAGAACGCTAAAATCGGACCACAATTGCCCACTCAAATCCTCAAAAGTAGAATCAATTTTCCCATGCACCCTTCTTCCCCAATTTGGGTCTAATTCCAGAAAATTTATGGTTTAATCACTTAGAAATCAACATATAAATGGGTTATGAAGTTAGAAACCTTACCTCCAAGTGATTTTCCCTCTTCAATCCTCTCAAAAATGCTCCCAACTCGTCAACAATGGAGGAAAAAAGTAAGCCGATTCGCACAACAGGCCTTTTAAACATTCTGCCCAGCTAATATATTTCCTTCACTGCGATCGCAAACATTGGCACGCTATCGCGATTCACAGACCAACCAATCAATGCGATCGCAGACCAATAGACGCGATCGCATAGAACAAATTCACCACCCACACACGCGCCTCAAAATACCATACACGATCGAAGAAATCCCCACGCGATCGCACTGCCTAACCTGACCAACCTACGCGATCGCAATCCTAACCGCACGATCGCGTAGAACAAAATGCATGCCCCACTTTTTTACCTTACGCGATCGCAAACATCCTCACGCGATCGCGTAGAAGGAAACCAGAACCTCACCAGCAGCAATCTGCCCAATTTTCAAGCCAAGAATTGGTCCGTTAATCACCCGAAACACACCCGAGGCCCTCGGGACCTCAACCAAACATACCAACATATCCATAACATCATACAAACTTATTCGAGCCTTCGAAACACCAAAAACAACGCAACAATGACGACACATCACCCACACTACTATATAAGTATGAAGGCAAAGGTCGTGTAGCTTTTACCCGAATGGTCGGGATCGAATCCACATGCAGCCTATAGATGGGAGTGAGTGTATAAGTGATCTAAAAGGGTCGAGTGTTTCTAATTGCACTTCTAAATATTGGTTGATGATAAACTATACTAAATGTATTCTATTGTTTGTAAGCTAAGTAATGACTAACTTTGTTGTTGTTTTCTAATATTGATAAAGGCACTAGGGTCGTGACTGTGGCCTAGGTGGATACACAAAGGGATTCAATTCTAAGATCGGGGAATTGGCTAGGGATATAACTATAACCAAAGCACGAAGGTGCTCACTCTATACCTCTCGATAGTTTGAGTGATTATTCCCTAATTGCCTCTCTCTCGATCAATAGGTGCCCAATAATCAAGCAATATAGGCTTAGGGAGGGTATTACTCTCCCAAGATTTAACCCATTAGCTAGGTCTCAAGTAGGGTTTTACCATTTCTGGGTTTAACCCCTTTGATTGGGACTACCAATCTCTTGATAATGCCCTAATTTCCTATTAGGCTAATTTCTAGACTCAGGTCTTCTTTCTCAAGAAAAACCCAAGTCATGAAAAGGTTAATTAGTGTTTGCAACCACTAATTATAACAATAAAAACCTTGAAATAGCCTAAATATCCAACACCCCTTAATTTCCCTACCTTAATTTCAAAACCCCATTACATACCCACACTAGTGAGCCACAACCCTAGATAATGGGTCTAGATACTCATAATCAAAGATGAGAATAATGATAGAGAAGAATAATAACCCATTTAATTGATTCCTAACAATGAAATTAAAGTTTTCAATGTTAAAAATGCAAGAATAAAGCTAAAGAAATAAAAACCCTAAAATATTCACGAGCTCTCTACTCTCAAAAGCAGCTGATATGTCCTCCTCTTTAAATAAATTACAAAATAGTCTATTTATAGTCTGCCAAATTTTTTGACAAAAATATCCCTGCTGGACCACTGCGGACCGAAAACATGAACGCGGTCCGCAAAAACATTGAGGCCTCACTGGACTTCCACCGCGGTCCGCGAAACTTTGACCGGAGCTGCATTGGGAACTTACAATTCTGGGTCTCACTGGAACTCCACCGCGGTCCGGGAAACTTCGACCGCGGTCGCGGTGGATGATGATCAAATTTCTGAGCTCACTGGAAATGCATCGCGGTCCGCGAAACCACGACCGCGGCCGCAGTGGCTGATGACCTTAATTTCTGAGCTCACTGGAAAGGCACCGCGGTCCGCGAAACCATGAACGCGGCCGCTGTGGCCTTGTTGTCTTGAGCAGCCTTGTTAGGTTTGATCCTTGTGCCGAATTCACTCCTATTTTGAGCATATTTTAGACTGAATGCCTTCATTTCTGGTTCAATCCTGCAACAAGCACAACGTATAAGCTTTCGGGGCTATTTTGTGTAAAATTGTATCCGAAGTTTATGTATAAGGGCACAGAAAACGAGGCAAAAAGCCAAGTTATCAACTCCCCCAAACTTAAGTTCTTTCTTTTCCTCAAGTAATGCAAAACAAGCCCCACCCCTATGAGAGATTTCACAAAAAATTGGTTGTACTATTGGTGACCTCAACTAGCATCAATTGGAACTAACCATAGCCCCTAATGCGAATGAATTATTGACAATGATTGAACTTTTCAAAACCATAGTTTCAAGTGTGATACAAGAGCTTCAAGGGTTGGTCCAACTCATCAGTGAACTTCTAACTATTACCTCGGTCAGTGTGGATCCCAGACTCTTATTCTGTAACTTTCCTTAAGCATTTCACCTTTCAGAATAATGACACTCAGAACGAGGAATATGGTGAATCGTTCATCTCTCATTAAGGAAAGAGTCCCAAGTTCAGCTCTAAGTATCATAGGCTTTCCCGTTGTGTACATCACCACTAATGTAGGCTTCACTCAACCTGAGATCATATAGGGCTTTTGTGGAATCATGATGAAGGCTTTTGGTCAAGGGTAGGACGTATTTGGTTAGAGTGAGTTTTATCTTTCCTTAAGCACTTCATTCATCACATTTTCTTGGCTCTTTGAGTCTTTTTATCTTTTGTAGGGTTGGAGAGATACTTTTTCATCAATTTCCTTTATTTCTTCTTTTTGTTCATTCTTTTCTTTTCATTCTTTTTCATTGCCCTTTTTTCTGTGCCTTCTTTTTCACTTCATCACATCCCTTGTCTCTCCCCCAAACTTATGCTTTTTGCCTAGCGCCAAGGAAAGATACGGTGCCAATAGAGGGCAAAATAATGGTTAAAGGCTTGTAACTTGGGTTGAAATAAAAGGCTTAAGGCTCAAAAGGGTTGACTAGGGAATATATCTTTTGGAAGGTCATGGAAGTGTTCAATTCTTTATTCAAGCCAAGGAAAGCCTATAGTCACTTCTCAAGTCAAATTACTCCTAGAATTTCCCCTAGACAACACTCAGGGCAAGCTCTAGACTAGTGGCACGGAACTTGGACTTGCAATTACGAATTTCTCACCACTCACAGCTAAAGGATTGTTACAGAAACCGAGTCGGGGGCCCACTACGACCTTAGTCATGCTTTGAGTAACAAAAATGGTCCCGAAGAACCACCCGATGATTATCGACCAACACAAGAGTCTCAAGATCATCACTATCACGATTCTCAACACAACGGTTTGTCTTTGACCATGGGATCAAAGGCAACTGTGTTAGGCCCAAGTGAAGCTTTGCTTGAGGCACCGTTATTGAAAAACAAAACAACAAGAAAAAGGAAAAATAAACTCAAACCCTTAAGAAGATTGTCACACCGTCCATCCTTGGGAAGAGCCACCCGGTTCACACAAGTTCCACCTTTGGAAAGAACCGTGGCGTTAAGAAAACCAAAGGCTTATTTCTCACGCGAAACCCAAACAAGAAGCTATGAAAGAAAAGTAAGAAGCTATAAAATAGAAAAGAAATGCATAAAATAAAGTAAAGTGCGTGGGATGGAATGAATATATACAATAGGGTAATTAGATGAATATACATAAGGGATGAATATTTACAATGGATAGTTATCTTATACATACCAAAAAGGGAAATAACGTAAAGAAAAAGAAACAAAAAGTTGTTTTCATTATACAATCTGATGTAGCCAAAATAAAATGCATGTAGGGCCACTCCCCCAACTAAAAAAAAGCATTTTCCTCAATGCTATAAAGCAAAAATAGTGAGCAAAATATGGGAGAGAGAGAGTAAGGAAAACTCCCTATTGGCCCTCGGCCTGCTGTGGTCTCTAGTGCTCTGGTGCTCTGTCTGAGATGGGGTAGGAATTGCCTGGNCGGATCCTCCTCCTGCACTGACTGAGGCAATGGATGCTGCTCTGGATGGGGCTCTGTGGGGTCGGCTAGGAGCATCTCCAAAGGAATCTGATCGCCTGATAGCTTGTCGACCTCCTTTCTTAGCTTCGCCACCTCCTCCTTTGACGCTCTAGTCTTCCTCAGCTTCTTTGTTTCTTTGGCTATCTTTGCCAATGCACTCTCATGTGCAACCACCGCGTCCAGGATTTTCTTCTGATTCTCCAAAATTCTTTCAGAGTGTCCTCAATGGACTGCGGGAACTGTGGTGGGGGAGGAGTAACTGGGGCTACCACGGCTGTAGAAATTGCAGTCAACTTTGTAGTAGTTGACTGCATCCAGTTGGTGAGGGTAGTGAGAGTCATGTTCAGCCGTTGAGCAGTCATGGGATAGGCTCTGGTGGAGGGGATGTCAGTAGCTGTGGAGGAAGATGGGCCTGGAGCCTCCTCTGGAATGGTAGGCTGGGGCAGTGCGGGTTCCACCACCACCACTGGTTCTTCAGACTGGCTAGTGGAGGCAACCGATTTTCCCTTTGACTTCTTTTTGGGGTTATCCTCATCTTTCAAGTCATACTAGGAGAAAGGTGCTTTGGGCTTGACTTTTGTGTCAAAGCGCTTCATAGTCACTTCCTGGTCTTCACAATACATGGTCAGGTAATGAGGAAAAGGGTAAGAAGTATCACATGTGCTGACCACCCGGCTAATGACCTCGGACACCACATTCCCCACATTGATGGGGTATCCAACCATAATAGATGCTACTAATACAGCCCTACTGAGAGGGAGGGTCTAGTCATGATGTGTCGGGTCTAGCCTGCTACATACAAAAGTCTCCCATCCTTTAGCCTCAAAGTTCAGGGTCCTCCTGGTGATAGTCTTTCCAGCCGTTAACCACTCCGGGGTGTCTCCGGGCTTGGCCAAGTGCAAAGCCAACCAATTTCTCGCAGCATCCTTTTCGGCAAGTTTTTCCCGGTATAATGAATCGTCCACCTCATCCATCTCCAAATAGTTATTTAGTGAAGGTCCGTCAAAAGGCACAGTGAGATTGCGAACTTGGATGCCTTTGATTCTTTTTCTAGAAAAAGCAAATTGGTGTAGAACTCCTTCATTATATGCTCATTGGCCTCCGAAAGATGCTCAGTGAAATAAGACCATCATTTCCTGTCTCGAAATTGCTGCCTCACATTGGGGTTGTATTTGGATAAATCTTTCATTGAGAAGATGCGCTCCGGGATAAGAGACCTTGCAGTCCACAACTCCCTGAATCTGTGGAAGGCCTTTTCACTGACAAAACTATCCTTCCACACATCCGGATTCCGAGTGCGCTTTACCCTTTCAACCACCGGCATCTCCCATTTACTGGCACTTAAATGCTCCCCAGATAAGGAAGCTGTAGGGGAAGTTTAGTACGAGTGTGCACTGGAGGTGTATTTGTCTGGAGACACTGCTAGTGCTTGGGCCGGAAGAGATGAGACCGGGTCCATTGGGGATGACTGTGATGAGGCCTCCTCTGATGGAGCATATTCACTTCCTGATGGTGAAGGAGGAGAGTCTGTAACCCGACTGGGCCGTCGTGATGACTGAGGCAATGTAACTTTTGAAGGTTGCCTTGGTGCCCTCGGGCCTCTCCCCATTTGAGTTTCTCCTCTACCCGTGTTTTTGCAACCTCCTCCACGAGATAGTACCATTGTCTGCAAAGTACACATAAGTGAACATGGTTAGTTTCCTTAACATTGATATGCAGACACTGAAGTCTAAGCATAATGTAATAAGGCAAGACATACTGAACTGACTTCGCGGACCGCGGGAAGTCGACCGCGGCCGTGAAAGTCTAATCATGCTTGAGCAATACACACTGGAAATGACTTCGCGGACCGCAAAATGATGACCGCGGACGCGAAGTTAGATCCAGTGTGGTATGATTTCTGGACAGCAGGGACCGTGGACCGCAAAAAATTGACCGCGGTCCGCGGAACATCATATTGACTTATGCAAAATGAACCACCGCGGTCCGCGAAAAAATGGACCGCGGACCGCGAAAATGGCTATTTACCTAGGTTCCCAGAACATGCAATTCTACACTAAAGTGTTCATTGAGTTAAGTCTTACATAAGTAATCAGTGCAATTGCATTCCAAAGGACTATTATAAACCTATTAGGGCTAACCCTAACATTTACAAGCCTAGAAAGAGAAAATAATAATGAAAAAGAAAACAAAAACTAAAGAAAATAAAGAAATTAAGAAGTTAATGAAGCATAAATACACTTACTAGATGTTTGGATGAAAGTATGGATGCAAGCAATGAGTTTCAGAGGATGAAAAAGTGAGACACAGTTGAAAGTGGATTCGGCTTAGCTACAATGTGAAAAGTGTGAAATGAAACCCTAAAGTCCTATTTATAGGAGGAGCTGGGGACCACCCCACTTACCTACCACGGAACGCGAAAAATCGACCGCGGTCCACGGTCATTTAATGGCATAAGGCTTACGAGGCAGAAGGGCTTCGCGGACCGTGAAAAGTCGACCGTGGCCGCGAAGTCCATTTCCAAAACACTGTGATTGCATCATATTGACTTCGTGGACCGCGAAAAGTTGACCGCGGCCGCGAAGTCAATTTCCAGTGAGCTTCTGATTCTGAAGTCAGCCAAATTCTTGTGTCAAAATCATCCTATACATCCAAAAACCAGTTAGTGTAAAAGTGAAACCTATTTTACCAAGAAAAACAAAGAAAATGAAAGTAAAGACACATGGTTTTCCTCCCAAGAAGCGCCTGATTTAACGTCGCGGCACGACACATATTACTGGGATCATTGGAGATGAAGAAGTGCCACGACGTGGCTGTCATCAACTTTGCCAAGATAGTGTTTTACCCGGTGACCATTCACTCTGAATACTTCACCACTTTTGTTCTTGAGGTCAAGAGCCCCAAATGGAGTGACAAATACCACTTCAAAAGGCCCACTCCACTTTGACTTTAGCTTCCCGGGAAATAACCTCAACCGAGAATTGAACAATAAGACCAAGTCACCAACTTTGAACTCTTTTCCTCAAGCATATATGTCATGTAGATACTTCATTTTGTCCTTATACAAGGATGAACTGGAGTACGCATGGAATCTAAACTCATCCAACTCATTCAATTGCTCCACTCTAAGATTTGCAGTTATATCCCATTCCAAGTTCAACTTTTTCAAGGCCCACATAGCCCTGTGCTCCAATTCCACCGGAAGGTGGCATGCTTTTTCAAAGACCAAGCGATATGGGGACATACCAATTGGGGTCTTGTAGGCGGTCCGGTAAGCCCAAAGAGCATCATCTAATTTCTTAGCCCAGTCGGTCCTATTGGCATTGACCGTTTTGGATAATATGCTCTTTATCTCCCTGTTAGACACTTCAACTTGGCCACTAGCCTTAGGGTGGTACGGGGTAGTGACTTTATGGTTGGCCCCATACTTAGAAAGCAAGGAGTCAAAGGCTTTGTTGCAAAAATGTGACCCCCCATCACTGATGATGGCTCGTAGAGTGCCAAACCTAGTAAAGATATTCTTCTTGAGAAAGTCTATCACACTCCGTGCCTCATTGTTTGGTAAGGCTATGTCCTCCACCCATTTTGACACATAATCAACCACGACCAAGATGTACGTGTTCCCACATGAACTCACGAATGGCCCCATGAAGTCAATGCCCCAAACATCAAAGATATCTACCTCGATAATTGAGTTTAAAGGCATCTCATCCTTTTTGGAATTCCCCCGGCTCTTTGGCATTCATCACACCTCTTCACTAGGGTACTAGCATCCTTATACAAAGTGGGCCAAAAGAACCCATAACTAAGCACTTTAGACGCAGTTCTCACCCGTCCGTGATGACCACCATACGGCGAGGAGTGGCAAGACTCAAGGATGGCTAGTTGCTCTTCCTCCGGTACACATCGCCGGATTACCCCATAGGTGAAAATCTTGAATAAATAAGGCTCATACCAATAGAAATCCAAGCTATCCCTTCGAAGCTTCTTCCTTTGGTTAGAAGAGAGCTCACAAGGGACAATTCCGGTGACTAGAAAATTAGAAATATCCACAAACCATGGCATTTCTCTCATGGACATTGAAAGGAGTTGTTCATCTAGGAAACTATCATTGATCTCAAGTCCATCACAAGGACGTCCTTGCTCCTCCAACCAGGACAAATTATCGGCAACTTGATTCTCACTCCCTCTTCGGTCCACTATCTCTAGATCAAACTCTTGTAACAACAAAACCCATCACATAAGTCTTGCCTTGGAATCCTTTTTGGTCATGAGGTACCGGAGTGCTGCATGGTCAGTGTGAACCATGACTTTGGCACCCATCAAATAAGCTTGAAATTTTTCCATGGCAAAGACTATAGCTAGAAGCTCCTTCTCCGTGACTGTGTAGTTCATTTGAGCAGAATTCATGGTCTTGTTGGCATAGTAGATTGGATGAAACACTTTATTCACCCTTTGCCCAAGAACATCAACCACAACAACATCACTTGCATCACACATAAGCTCAAATGGGGCACTCTAATCCGGTACCGTGATGATGGGAGTGGAAGTGAGCTTGTGTTTTAAGAGTTCAAAAGCTTTCATACACTGCTCATCAAAATTGAATTTGTCATCCTTCTCTAACAACTTGCATAATGGATTCACCACCTTAGAGAAATCTTTGATAAACTGCCGGTAAAAACCGGCATGGCCAAGAAAGCTCCGGACTCCTCTCACTGAAATAGGTGGTGGCAATTTTGAAATAACCTCGATCTTTGCCTTATCAACCTCAATTCCATTCTTTGAAATCTTATGGCCCAAAACAATTCCTTCCTCCACCATAAAGTGGCATTTTTCCCAATTCAAGATCAAATTCGTTTCTTCACATCGAGCAAGGACTTTATCATGATGACTCAAGCATTCGTTGAAAGAATCCCCCACGACACTAAAGTCGTCCATAAATACTTCTAGAAAGTCTTCCACCATGTTGGTGAAGATTGCCATCATACATCTATGGAAAGTAGCTGGGGCATTACAAAGTCCGAATGGCGTTCGAGCAAAGGCAAAAGTTCCATATGGGCAAGTGAAGGTGATCTTCTCTTGATCCTCCGGGGCTATCAAAATTTGATTATATCCAAATACCCGTCAAGGAAGCAATAATAGGCTCGAACTGCAATACTATCCAACCAAGAATGGTAAAGGAAAATGGTCTTTGCGGGTCACCATGTTGAGCTTGCGGTAGTCCATGCACACCCGCCATCCGGTAACCGTTCTTGTAGGAATGAGCTCATTCTTATCATTTTTTATCACTGTCATTCCACCCTTTTTCGGAACGCATTGGACCGGAGAAGTCCAAGCACTATCCGAAATTGGATAGACCACACCCGCATCAAGCCATTTTATGATCTCCTTTTTCACCACATCTTGCATATCTTCATTGAGTCTTCTTTGATGTTCAACAGAGGGTTTGGCTCCATCCTCCAATATAATCTTGTGCATGCAAAATGCGGGGCTAATACCCCGAATATCAGCCAAAGTCCAACCAATTGCTTTCTTCCTCCTCCTTAGAACTTTTAAAGTTGAGTCAACCTGCAATTGGGTTAGGCAAAAGGAAAGAATAACTGGTAAAGTACAAGAGGGACCAAGGTATTCATACATGAGGTGGGACGGAACGCTTCAACTCCAGATTCAGAGGTTCTTCAATGGATGGCTTTGGTGGTGGAGTCTTCATGTTCACCAAGTCCAATGACAATTTTCTGGGAGCATAGGAATAAGACCCCATGCCTTGAAGGGCATGGGAGCTCTCAAGTACACCATCCACCACTGAGTCCTAGTGATTCAACAAGGCCAACTCCATAGGATCATCAACATGGATCATAACACTGCATCATCAATAATAACCTCGGACACAAGGTCCATAAAAGAGCACACTTCGGTGCTATTGGGATGCTTCGTAGATTTGCACACGTGGAAGACCACTTTCTCATCACCAACTCTGAATGTAAGTTCCCCCGCTTCAATATCGACCAAGGCCTCCCGGTGGAAAGGAAAGGCCTCCCCAAGATAATAGGGACCTCAAAATCAACCTCACAGTCGAGGATAACAAAATTTGCTGGCAATATGAACTTGTCCACTCTCACTAAGACATCATCAATAATACCTAGGGGCCTCTTCATTGATCGGTCCGCCATTTGCAAACGCATAGAGGTCGCCCTAGGTTGTCCGATCCCCAAGGTCTTGAACAAAGAATATGGCATCAAATTTATGCTTGCCCCAAGATCACATAGGGATTTTGCAAAGTCAGCACTCCCAATTGTGCAAGGAATAGTGAAGGCACCCGGATCTTCAAGTTTTGGTGCCACAGAGTGAACAATATCACTCACTTGGTGAATCATCTTAATGGTCTCACATTACATGGATCGTATTTTTGTCACTAAGTCCTTCATGAACTTAGCGTAGCCTGACATTTGCTCCAAGGCCTCAACCAAAGGAACATTTATGGTGAGACTCTTCATCATATCAAAGAACTTTTTAAATTGGGTCTCTTGCTTCTGTTTTGCCAATCTCTGAGGATAGGGAGGAGGTGGCCTAGGCAATGGTGCCTTTGGGGCCACCGGCTCCGGCATATCAATTATGTGTTCCCTAGACGGGTTCATATTTCTATCCAAGTCCTCCCCATTGTCATGAATGTCAATTCTTACCTCACCTTCACTTGGCTCATCCAATTCTTGCTCCACATCAGCTGGTAGCTTATCTTGGGCTACAACTTCTTCATCATCAATAACTTTCTTTTTCCCTGAAGTACTTGCCTCCACACCTTTTCCACTCCGAGTGGTTACTGTCATAGAATGACCAGTGTTGTTGTTGTTCCCACCCTTGGGATTCACCACCGTATTACCTGGTAGTGCACCCTTCGGGCGTGTGTTTAAGGCTTGTGAAATCTGGCCCATTTGTACTTCAAGATTTCGGATTGAAGTAGTGTGAGAGGATATATGTGCATCGGATTCTGCATTCCTCTCCATCATATGTTTGAACATGTTTTCTATCCGAATCATTTCTGAGCTTGAAGAACTTTGTCCATGAGATTGATATGGATGGGGGTTGCTTGGTTGTTGGTACATCGGGGGACTTTGAAAACCCGACCCTCGATTACATTCACTTCCCCAATTGTTGTTGTTGTTCCTTCCATTCCAATTTCCTTCATTGTTGTTCCCCCACTGTCGGTCATTATTGTTGTTCCATTGACGATCATTGGTATTGCTCCAATTTCTAGCATTGTTATTGTTCCAGTTTCGTGGCCTTTGGTTCCCTCAATTTTGTGTATTACCTTGCCCTTGGTAGTTGTTTGCATACATAACATCCTCATCTTGGTCATTGTAACTTTCATCTTGTTCGTGACCACTTGTCCCTTGATCACCTTGATCACCATGGTTTTGCCTAACATTCCCCCGAGGTCTCCTTCAGTTTCCTTGAATATGAACCCCTCCATAGAATTTACTTGCTTAGGCCCTTGCAAATGTTGGAGTTGGGCTTTAGCAAGTTGGTTCATGGTTGTTGTAAGCTCGACAATTGCTTGCCCTTATTCTTGGAGTTCCTTGTGGAGACTATTCACACTGGTTTCCCCTTGAGGCACATTTTCTCTACTTTGCCAAGCCGAAGATGTGTCAGCCATTTCATCAAGAATCTCACATGTCTCCGGGTATGTCAACTTCATAAAATTACCGCCGACCAATTGGTTGACCACACATTGATTTACCGTGTTGATTCCTCGGTAGAATGTTTGTTGTATCATAGCCTCGGTCATGTCATTGTTAGGGAATTCCTTGACCATGGTTCTGTAGCGTTCCTGTATTTCATGTAGGGGCTCGTTTGGCTCTTGTTTGAATGCCAAAATCTCATCTCGAAGGGCTGCCATATGGCTTGGGGAGAAAAACTTTGCAATAAATTTATTCGCAAGCTCGTCCTAAGTGGATATAGAATGGTTTGGGAGACGCTCAAGCCAATCCAATGCTCTTCCCTTAAGTGAGAACGGGAACAACCGTAACCTTAATGCGTCCTCAGACACATTAGTTTGCTTACTCCCCCAACATGTATCAACAAAGCCTTTGAGATGCTTATAGTCATTCAGATGGGTGGCTCCGGTGAAGTATCCCCTTTGCTCTAGGAGGGTGAGCATAACATTTGTGATTTGGAAGTTCCCCGCTCGAATCCATGGCGGGATTATTGCACTAGCATACCCCTCGTTTGGAAGGACTCGAGGAGCAGCTCTAGGGGCTGGAGGTGGGGGAGGGTCTGGAACATCATCCTGAACATTGGCCTGTCGGCCTCTTCTTTTTGGAGGAATTTGATTGATTTCATCTTCTTGATTGTCATAAACCTCCTCCCCCGGAATCACATTTCCTAACGGATCAGTCATTGTACCTAAGTACACAAAACAAGGAAGTAAAAAACTAGAAGGAAAGAAAAACACACTACGCTTCTAGTCACAAATATAGTCACACCGTTAAAACTCCCCGGCAACGGCGCCAAAAAGTGATGACGCCTCACCCACACTACTATATAAGTATGAAGGCAAAGGTCGTGTAGCTTTTACCCGGATGGTCGGGATCGAATCCACATGGAGCCTATAGATGGGAGTGAGTGTATAAGTGATCTAGAAGAGTCGAGTGTTTCTAATTGCACTTCTAAATATTGGTTGATGATAAACTATATTAAATGTATTCTATTGTTTGTAAGCTAAGTAATGACTAACTTTGTTGTTGTTTTCTAATATTGATAAAGGCACTAGGGTCATGACTGTGGCATAGGTGGATACACAAAGGGATTCAATTCTAAGATCAGGGAATTGGCTAGGGATATAGCTATAACCAAACCACGAAGGTGCTCACTCTATACCTCTCGGTAGTTTGAGTGATTATACCCTAATTGCCTCTCTCGAGATCAATTGGGTGCCCAATAATCAAGCAATATAGGCTTAGGGAGGGTATTACTCTCTTGAGGTTTAACCCATTAACTAGGGCTCAAGTAGGGTTTTACCATTTCTGGGCTTAATCCCTTTGATTGGGACTACCAATCTCTTGATAATGCCCTAATTTCCTATTAGGCTAATTTCTAGACTCAGGTCTTCTTTCTCAAGAAAGACCCAAGTCATGAAAATGTTAATTAGTGTTGCAACCACTAATTATAGCAATAAAAACATTGAAATAGCCTAAATAGCCAACACCCATTAATTTCCCAACCTTAATTTCAAAACCCCATTACTTGCCCACACTAGGGTTGAGCCACAACCCTAGCTAATGGGTCTAGCTAATCATAATCAAAGATGAGAACAATGATAGCGAAGAAGAATAACCCATTTAATTGATTCCTAGCGATGAAATTGAAGTTTTCAATCTTAAAAATGCAAGAATAAAGCTAAAGAAATAAAAACCCTAAAATATTCACGAGCTCTCTACTCTCAAAAGCAGCTGATATGTCCTCCTATTTAAGTAAATTACAAAATAGTCTATTTATAGTCTGCCAAATTTTCGAATAAAAATACCTCTACAGGACCACCGCGGACCGCAAAAACACGATCGTGGTCGGTGAAAACATTGGGGCCTCACTGGACTGCCACCACGGTTCGCGAAACTTCGACCGCAGCTGCGTTGGGAACTTGCAATTCTGGGTCTCACTGGAAATCCACCGCGGTCCGCGAAACTTCGACCGCAGCCACGGTGGATGATGATCAAAATTTTGAGCTCACTGGAAATGCACCGCAGTCCGTGAAACCACGACCGCGACCGCGGTGGCTGATGACCTTAATTTATGATCTCACTGGAAAGGCACCGCGGTCCGCGAAACCACGACCGCAGCCGCGATGACCTTGTTGTCTTGAGCAGCCTTGTTGGGTTTGATCCTTCTGCCGGATTCACTCCTATTTTGAGCATATTTTAGACTGAATGCCTTCATTTCTGGTTCAATCCTGCAACAAGCACAACGTATAAGCTTTCGGCGCTATTTTGTGTAAAATTGTATCTGAAATTTATGTATAAGGGCACGAAAAACTAGGCAAAAAGCCAAGTTATCAACACACCAAAAATCGCATCAGATTCGAGCCTATGAACTTTGAAACTTCCAAATTTCGCCAACTACGCCGAAACCAACCGAAACACCTCTGATCGACCTGAAATTTTGCAGACATATCCAAAATGGCATTACGAACCTGCTCCAACTTCCGGAATTCCATTCCGACCCCGATAACCTATTTTCCACTGCCGACCGGAAATCACCAAAAACCAACTTTCGCCAATTCAAGCCTAATTCTACACCGGACACCACAAAAATATTCTGAACACACTCTTAAGTCCCAAATCACTTGACGAAGCTATCCGAGCCATAAAATCTGAATTTTTCGAGGTCGTTCACCAATAGGTCAACTCTTAGTTGACTTTCTCAATTATTAGGCTACTTTAAAAGGCTAAATGCCTAAACTCTCACCATAACCATTTCGGACCCAAACCAACTGACACAACACATCAAAAACAGGATAGCAATATATAAAAATGAAAATTTGGGGGAAACGGGGTAAATCTCACGGAACGATCGGTCGGGTCGTTACATCTTCTCCCTCTTAAACAAACGTTCGTCCTCGAACGGGTCTAGAAACATACCCGGAGTCTCGAATAAGTGAGGATATATGTCCTGCATCGCCCTATCGGTCTCCCAGGTGGCATCCTCCACCAGCTGCCCTCTCCGCTGAACCTTCACTGAAACTATATCCTTAGACCTCAGCTTCCTGACCTATCGACCCAAAATAGCCATTGGCTCTACCTCATATGACATATCACCCTCGAGATGAACCGTGCTGAAGTCCAAAACATGGGAAGGGTCACCAAAATACTTCCGGAGCATCGAAACATGGAATACTAGATGAATACTCGATAAACTGGGAGGCATAGCAAGCCTATAAGCCACCTCCCCAACCCTCTGAAGCACCTCAAATGGCCCAATGAACCTGGGACTCAACTTCCCTCTCTTCCCGAATCTCATAACACCCTTCATGGGTGACACCTTCAGCAACACCTTATCCCCAACCATTAAAGACACATCTCGGACCTTCCAGTCCGCATAACTCTTCTGCCTAGACTACGTCGTGCGAAGCCACTCCTGAATCAATTTCGCCTAACTCAAGGCATCCTGAACCTCCGACCATATAAAGCCCCATACGGAGCCATCTGGATACTCGACTGATAGCTGTTATTATATGCAAACTCCGCTAGTGGCAGAAACTGGTCCCATGAACCACCAAAGTCAATATACACAAGCACACAACATATCCTCCAAAATCTGAATGGTGCGCTCCGACTGCCCGTCGGTCTGAGGATGAAATGTTGTGCTCAACTCAACCTGAGTACCCAACTCTCTCTGCACGGCTCTCCAAAACTGAGATGTGAACTGAGTGCCTATATCGAAAATGATAGAAACTGGAACCCCATGCAACCGGACAATCTCCCTGATATAAATCTCAGCTAACCTCTCCGAAGAATAAGTAGTACCAACAGGAATGAAGTGCGCGGACTTGGTCAGCCGATACACAATAACCCATATAGCATCAAACCTCCTCGAAGTCCGTGGGAGTCCAACTACGAAGTCCATATTGATCCGCTCCCACTTCCACTTTGGAATATCAAATATTTGAAGCAATCCACCAATAAATCTCATACTTGACCTGATGACAGCTGAGACACC
Organism: Nicotiana paniculata; assembly: GCA_005239505.1. Classification (NCBI taxonomy): domain Eukaryota; kingdom Viridiplantae; phylum Streptophyta; class Magnoliopsida; order Solanales; family Solanaceae; genus Nicotiana; species Nicotiana paniculata. The sequence continues at coordinate 9,138 of ML326322.1, read as the reverse complement.
GAGCCACAAACTCCACAATATCCTTCTTCATCCTCCTCCACCAATAATGTTGCCTCAAGTCCTGATACATCTTCGCGTCACCCGGATGGATGGAATACCGCGAACTATGAGCCTCTACTAGAATCAAATCTCGAAGCCCATCTACATTAGGCACGCAAATTCGGCCCTGCATCCTCATGACCCCATCATCACCAATAACCACATTCCTGGCATCACCTCGACGGACTCTGTCCTGAAGAACAAGCAAATGGGGATCATCATACTGGCGTGTTCTAATCTGATTGTAAAGAGAAGACCTGGAGGCTACACAAGCCAACACCCGTGGGGGATCTGATAGATCCAATCTCACCAACTGACCTGCTAAGGCCTGAACATCAAGGGCTAATGGCCGCTCTGCTATTGGAAGGTAGGCTAGACTCCCCAAACTCTCTGCTCTGCGACTAAAGGCATCGGCCACTACATTGGCCTTCCCCGGATGATTGAAGATAGTGAGGTCATAATCCTTGAGGAGCTCTAGCCATCTCTTCTGACGCAAATTCAAGTCCTTCTGCCTCAGCAGATACTGCAAACTACGATGATCAGTGAAGATTTCACACTACACTTCATACAAATAGTGCCGCCAAATCTTCAAGGCATGAACAATGGCAGCTAACTCAAGATCGTGCACTGGATAATTCTTCTCGTGCACCTTCAACTGTCTGGACGCGTAGGTAATCACCCTACCATCCTACATCAATACCGCTCCCAAGACAACTCTAGAAGCATCACAATAGACTGTGTAAGAACCCGAACCAACAGGCAAAACTAGTACTGAAGCCGTAGTCAATACTGACTTGAGCTTCTGAAATCTCTCCTCACACTCATCAGACCATCTGAATGGAGCACCCTTCTGGGTCAATCTGGTCAAAGGCGACGCAATAGAAGAGAATCCCTCTACGAAGCGTCGGTAATATCCCGCCAAACCAAGGAAATTCCTAATCTCTGTAGCTGAGGACGGTCTGCGCCAACTCTGCACCGCCTCTATCTTCTTTGGATCAACCTGAATCCCCTCACTAGACACCACGTGCCCCAAGAAAGCTATCGAACCAAGCCAAAACTCACACTTGGAGAATTTCGCATAAAGCTTCTCCTCCCTCAACCTCTTTAACACAACTCTCAAATGCGGAGCATGCTCTTCCTGGCTACGAGAATAAACCAAGATGTCATCAATGAACACAATGACGAAGGAATCAAGATAAGGCTGAAACGCGATGTTCATCAATTGCATGAACGCAGCTGGGGCATTGGTCAGCCCAAACGACATAACCAAGAACTCATAATAACCATATTTGTTCCTGAAAGCAGTCTTCGGAATGTCAGAATCCCGAATCCTCAACTGATGATACCCAGATCTCAAATCAATCTTGGAAAACACTCTGGCTCCCTGAAGCTGGTCAAACAAATCATCAATGCAGGGCAAAGGATATCGGTTCTTCACCGTAACCCTATTCAACTGCCGATACTCAATACACATACGCATGGGCCCATCCTTCTTCTTCACGAAGAACACTGGTGCACCCCAAGGTGACACACTAGGCCGAATGAACCCCTTATCCAGGAGCTCCTGAAACTTATCCTTCAATTCTTTTAGCTCTGTTGGTGCTATACAATAAGGAATAATAGAAATAAGCCGAATGCCTGACACTAAGTCAATACCAAAAACAATATCCTTATCAGGTGGCATGCTTGGCAGGTCTGCAGGAAACACATCCGGAAAGTCACGGACCACCGAAACTGAATCAATAGCGGGAGTCTCACCACTGACATCCCTCACGAAAGTCAAATACGATAAACACCCTTTCTCAACCATGCTCTGAGCCTTCAGGTAAGAAATCACCCTGCTAGGCATATACTCGGAAGAACCTCTCACTCAACCCTCGGTCACCCCGGCATAGCTAAGGTCACGGTCTTAGCATGACAATCAAGAACAACATGGCACAAAGATAACCAATCCATGCCCAATATCACGTCAAAATAGACAATGCTGAGTAATAGTAGGTCCACTCGGGTCTCCAGACCCCCAATAGATATAATGCACGACCGATACACATGGTCCACAACAACAATATTGCCCACCGGAGTCGACACATGAATAGAGGTGACTAGAGACTCACGGGGCTCATCCAGAAAACCGGCAAAATATGAAGAAACATAGGATTATGTAGAACCAGGGTCAAATAAAGCTAAGGCATCACGACAACAGACTGAAACAATACCTGCGATCACGGCATCTGAGGCCATAGCATCCGGCCTGGCTGGAAATGCATACATGCGAGCCTGAACTCCCCCTGCTCGACCTCCCTCTCTAGGGCGACCTCTGGTTGACTGTCCACCACCCCGGCTGCCTGGGCGGGTGGTGAAGTGACTGGAGCTGAAGTCGAGGGCTGGCCCCTCTGCTGAGAAGATCCACCGGAACGGCGGGGACACTGCCTCCAACCGTGCCCAAACTCTCCACACTCAAAACAACTCCCTGGAGCTGGATGCGGGGACTAATAGAAACCCCTAGCACCCGTACGGCCACTGGAAGACTCCTGCATAGAAGAACCCTGAACTAGAGGTGCTCGAGCTGCACTCTGAGCTGGGAGGGTGCCAAATTAAGTACGACCTCACTGAGAACCACGGGGACCCTGCCCCGGGGAGGCACCACTATATGCTGGACGGCCTGACTGAGGAGGCCTGAATGAACGACCCCTACCCTGCTGAAACTGCCCCTTGAAGGAAGCACCACTGGAACTGCCCGAACCACGAGGCCTCTTGGACTCTCTCTCCTCCCGCTCCTGGCGGCGAACAGACTCAATAACTTGAGCTATATCAACAACCTGCTCGAATGAAGCACTCGATACTCTCTCCCGAGTCATAAATAACCGAAGCTGATAAGAAAGACCATCTACAAACCTCCTCACCCTCTCCCTATCAGTAGGGATAATCTCAGAAGCATGCCGGGCCAACTCGAAAAACCTCATCTCGTACTGAGTGACTGATAACTCCCCCTGGCACAGCTGCTCAAACTGCCTATGCTGCTCCTCTCTATGGGACTGAGGAATATACTTCTCCAAAAAGATCGTGGAGAACTACTGCCAGGTAAGAGGTGCTGAACCAACCGGTCTACGCCTCTCGAATGACTCCCACCAGGTAAAGGCAGCACCCGCAAACTGAAATGTAACAAATGAGACCCCACTGGTCTCCAAAATACCCGCGGTATGCAGTATCCTCTGGAACCTATCTAGAAATCCCTAGGCATCCTCGCCCTCTATACCGCTGAAAGTCGGAGGCTGAAGTCTACTGAATCTCTCCAGCCTGCGCTGCTCGTCCTCAGGCATAGTAGGGACCACATAATCCTGGACCGGAGCAACTGGCTGAGCTGGGGCTGCTCCCGGTGCCTGAATACCTTGTGCAGCCTGCTCAGGTGCCCGGGCAGCTGGAGTCTGATTGCCTCCCCCGGCCTGAGCATTAGTGGCAGTAGAAGACATGGAAACGACCTGCGCCAAACTGGTGCATACTGTCAATATCTGAGACAGGGTCTCCTGAAGACCCAGAATAACCATAGGCACTGCTAGTGCCTGAGCCTGTCCCGCTGGGACACCGTCGGCGGGAACCTGATCATGATCGATAGGGGGATCCTGAGGTACTGCCCCGACTGCTCCGCGGGCTGGCCCCCTACCTCTACTGCGGCCTCGACCGCGACCTCGACCTCTTGCTGGTCTAGCCGGTGACTGGTCACTCTGATCGATATGGCGTGTCCTCACCATTTGTGAGAGAATGAACACCGTAAGTTTAGATTTCAAGAATCAATAGATCAGCACGAAGGAGTTCAAGAAAGATAGAAATGTTTCTTAAAAGTTCGGCAGCCTCTCGAAGATAAGTACAAACATCTTCGTACCGATCCGCAAGACTCTACTAAACATGCTCATGACCGTTGAGTCCTATGTAACCTAAGGCTCTGATACCAAACTGTCACGATCCCAAATCCTAACCGGCCGTGATGGTGCCTATCGTGGAACTAGGCTAGCCAACTACCGCATGTTCGCAATTTCTTTTGAAAATCCCATTCAAGTTTTAGGCATTTCATAAAAATATACAAAAATTTCTTAATATAATAGGCCAATATTATACAATACTGCCAACCCCAAAACCTGGAACCAACATGTCATGAGCATCTAGAGAAATAAGCCAAAATAAACTATAACAATACAAAACCTTCGAATCAAAAGCTAAATACAACAAGAAAGGAAAACAGAGATGATGCGGACGCTGAACAGCTACCTCTATATCCCGCAATCCGGCTCCGCTGTGGAATAAAGGCTAATGCTCGATATCTGCTCCTGAATCTGCACACAGAGGTGCAGGGAGTAATGTAAGTACGCCAACTCAGTAGTAATGAAAATAAATCAAGTCTAAGTAGCAAGGGAACACATAAAATCAATGTCATTAAGTCATAATATACACAACCTTACTTTCCAATAGTATAACATAGATATACGAAATCGTCATGCCTTAAAATCAACTTCAGAAAAAGTCCTTTAAAGAATGCACATTTTTAACAACTTTAAAACAAAGAATTTGGTATGCAAATGAATGTAGTAAAATCATAAGTAGCCCCTCGGGCAAAAACATGTATCATAATCAGCCCATCGGGCATGCCTCACAGTCACTCAGCACCTCACAATCATTCATGCCTCCCAATCACTCGTCACTCAGCCTCCCAATCACTCGTCACTCGGTGCGCTCACTAGGGGTGTATACAGACTCCGGAGGGGCTTCTTCAACCCAAGCACTAATATCACTCAGTATCTCACCATCAGTCTTGGCCCTCGGCCACACTCGGTAGAACCACTCAAAGGCCCCTCGGGCGAACCAGTAAAATAGGGTACTCGACCCAAAATATCATTTTAATGCTCATGTAGTGTAAATCAGGCTGAGTTTCGAAAAAAAGTATGCACAATGATGCTGAGTGAAATCATCGCCAAATAGTAAGGAAAACAGCAGTAAAAAGCCCTCAAAGGGTCTAAACAGATCGGCACGAGGCCCCAAACACGGCTTATAGCCCAAATATTTCACAAATATTTAGAACATAATTTAACATAAGGTTTTTAGTAAATATGCAACTCATTAGTTGCCGTGGAGAGGACCTAGTCCAATCCAAAAACCAGTACGCGCCACATAGTCGTCATCCGACATGTGCGCCTTTCGAAAATCAGTGAGAAAATACGCAGTCCGGGGTTCTATACCCTCAGGACAAGATTTATAACCATTACTTACTTCTACCGGGCCACAACACTAATCCGCAATTCTCTTGCCCCTCAAATTGTCTCCCGATTTCTCCGAATCTAGCCAAAACCAATTTAACATCATCAATATATAACCAAGGAACACAACCCAATCGAAAACTATCAAATTACACAAAAATCTCGAAATTCGGCCAAACCCGAGCCCCGGGCCCACGTATCGGAATTTTATATTTTTTACTTTATTAGAATCCTCGTCCTCCCACGATTCTATAAATACCAAGAATGCTAAAATCAGACCACAATTGCCCACTCAAATCCTCAAAAGAAGAATCAATTTTCCCATGCACGCTTCTTCCCCAATTTGGGTCTAATTCCAGCAAATTTTATGGTTTAATCACTTAGAAATCGATATATAAACGGGTTATGAAGTTATAAACCTTACCTCCAAGTGATTTTCTTCAATTCCCTCTTCAATCCTCTCAAAAGTGCTCCCAACTCGTCAACAATGGAGGAAAAATGTAAGCCAATTCGCACAACAGGCCTTTTAAACATTTTGTCCAGCTAATATATTTTCTTCACTGCGATCTCAAACATTGGCACGCGATCGCGATTCACAGACCAATCAACCAATGCGATCGCATACCAATAGACGTGATCGCATAGAACAAATTCACCACCACACACGCGCCTCAAAATACTCTACGTGATCGCAGAAATCCCCACGCGATCGCAATCCTAACCACGTGATCGCGTAGAAAAAAATGCCCGCCCCACTATTTTACCCTACGCGATCGCAAACATCCTCACAGGATCGCATAGAAGGAAACCAGAACCTCATACCAACATCAATCTGCCAGTTTTCAAGCCAAGAATTGGTTCGTTAATCACCCGAAACACACCCGAGGACCTCGGGACCTCAACCAAACATACCAACCTATCCCATAACATCATTCAAACTTAGTTGAGCCTTAGAAATACCAAAAACAACGCAACAACACCAAAAATTGCATCAAATTAGAGCCTATGAACTTTGAAACTTCCAAATTTTGCCAACTACACTGAAACCAACCGAAACACCTCCGATTGACCTGAAATTTTGTAGACATATCCAAAATGGCATTACGAACCTGCTCCAACTTCCGGAATTCTATTCCGACCCCGATATCCTATTTTCCACTGCCGACCGAAAATCACCAAAAACCAACTTTCGCCAATTCAAGCCTAATTCTACACCGGACACCACAAAAATATTCTGAACACACTCCTAAGTCCCAAATCACCTAACGAAGCTATCCGAGCCATATAATCCACATTCTGAGGTCGTTCACCAATAGGTCAACTCTCAATTGACTTTCTCAACTATTAGGCTACTTTAAAAAGCTAAATGCCTAAACTCTCACCATAACCATTCGGGATCCAAACCAACTGACCCAACACATAAAAAACAGGATAGCGATATATAGCAATGCAGATATGGGGAAAAAAGGTAAATCTCATGGAATGATCGGCTGGGTCGTTACACCCGAGCCCAGTGGTTTCCTCATAAATCTCAGAATTTATTAAATCGTGGATTTTTTCATGATATTCTTTCGTAGTGTCATTTTGATCATTTATTTTCCTTTTTCTAGGATTTTGATCCTTAGAACCCAATTGGTCTGCCACGTTTTAGGCGTGTTTTTGACTCATTAGCTATGACACTATAAGGTTGTCCAATAGGGACATCAATACAAATTGGAATATTCTCAGCAGGGATATGTGATTTTGTTATCCTTTTCAAATCTGTAAATGCGTCTGGCATTTTCTTTGCTATTCTTTGCAAATGAATAATCTTTTGCACCTATTTTTCACAAGTAGAGGTACGTTGATCAAGATGAGATAATGGTGGATTTTTCCACAAAATTTCCCGTTTGTTTAACCAATTTCTTCCGCTAATTTTGGGAAAAGTGTCTCATCGAATCGACAGTCTGCAAATCGAGCAGTGAATAAATCCCCGATTAATGTTTCAAGATAGCGAATAATAGAGGGCGATTCAAACCCGACATATATTCCTAACCTTCCTTGGGGACCCATTTTGTTGCGATATGGCGGTGCGACAGGCACATATACCGCTCATCCAAAAATTCTTAAATGGGATATATTAGGTTCATGACCCAAAACTAATTGCAACGAGGAATAATTATGATAATTTGTCGGTCTGACACGAACTAGTATTGTTGCATACAAAATGGCGTGACCCCAAACAGAAGTGGGCAGCCTCATTTTCATGAGTAACAATCTTGCTATCAATTGCAGACATTTAATTAAAGACTCTGCAAGACCATTTTGAGTGTGAATATGAGCTACAAGATGTTCCATTTTTATCCCAATTGATAAGAAATAATCATTAAATGCTTGGGATGAAAACTCAACGGCATTATCAAGTCTAATAGGCTTAATTGGATTATCGGGAAATTGTGCCCGTAATCGGATTATTTGTGCCATTAATTTTGCAAACGCGAGGTTTCGAGATAACAATAGGCACGCGTGAGATCATATAGAAGATGCATCTATTAAGACCATAAAATATCTAAACGACTCACTATGTGGGTGAATAGGTCCACAAATGTCCCCTTGTATACGTTCTAAAAATGCAGGGGACTCAATCCCAACCTTTGTTGGTGATGGTCTAATAATTAACTTGCCTTGATAACAAGAAGTGAAAGAAAATTAATTATTTAAAAGAATCTTTAAATTCTTTAATGGATGCCCATTTGAATTTTCTAATTCGTCTCATCATAATTGATCCAGGATGTCCCAATCGATCATGCCAAAGTACAAATGTATTGGAATCAGTAACCTTTTGGTTTACGGTAGAGTGTGCCTCAATTGCACTAATTCTTATTCAATACAGGCCACAAGATAAAGATGGGAACTTCTCAATAACCCTCTTTTGGTCAGAGACATTCTTGGTTATGATGAGATATTCAAGATTATTCTCATCTATTGTCTCAATATGGTATCCATTTCGGCGGATATCTTTAATACTCAACAAATTCCTCTTGGACTTGGAAGAGAACATTGCATTCTCTATGATAAGTATTGTTCCCTTAGGTAGAGTTATAGTAGCTCTTCCAGAGCTTTCAATTAATTTACTACTACCAGAAATTGTAGTAACATCTGCCTTACACATACTTAAATGAGAGAAATATTTCTTCTCTTTGAATATTGTATGTGTCGTACATGAATCAATTAAACAAATATTTTTACAATTAATTTTGATCCAAGTTTGCTTTGTGGAATATCCATATTTTCTTCTCATGGGTTGACATACATAAAGAAATGTATGAATAAATATTAGTATTTTCAAAGATAAAGGAAAAGAAACAAAGTGAAGTCAATAACTCAATAATGGCTTATTCAATAAGTGTGATGGTAATTTTCCGTAAGACACAATCTTTGATTGAACAACTTAATTAGAAAATAAATATTGCATTTTAATAAAAATTTCGAATAATGTCAGTTGATTTAAAATCAATCCTAACTTATTGAAATGCTTTTGCAAATAATTTCACGCCAGTCTCTAAGACACTTTTTCGTTTGCAATTTTTTTTGCAAGTTTTCGTTTGCAACTGATACTTAAACTTTATAAAATTTTTTTCGTTTACAAGTTTTTTCACGTTTGCAAAGTTTTCATTTGTAATAAAAATAAATTCTTTTTCGTTTGCAATGTTTTCTTTCGTTTGTAATTTTTTTTTCGTTTGCAAAGTTTTCAACTCTTAACATAAATAATTGATATTGATTATGAATTTTGACCATTCTCAAACTTTAATCAATGACATATTATACTAATTCGACATACTAATTAAAACTACTACTCATGTAAACTACGATA
>MDKI01253793.1:0-21930 GCA_005239505.1 Nicotiana paniculata | reverse complement strand
TCCTATATTACTTGTCGACCACGTACACTTGCGTGTGCATTGGGAAATCAACCAACAAGAAGTAACAAACAAAGTGTTGTGGAACGTAGTATTGCTGAAGCAGAGTACAGATCTATGGCTCATGGAATCTGTGATTTGGCTTAAGAAAATAACAGAGGAACTTAGAAGACCTATAACTTTACCAATGAAGATATATGTGACAATAAAGCTGCCATAAGCATTATCCAAAATCCAGTGAAACATGTTAGAACAAAACATCTTAAAGTGGATAGGCATTTCATCAAGGAGAAGCTCGAAGAACGAAATGTGTGCTTACCATTTGTGCCAACAGATCAGCAGACAACATATATTTTTACTAAGGGGTTTTTTAAACCAAGATTTGAAAGTCATGTAAGCAAGTTAAGTATGTCAGATATCTATATGCCAACTTGAGGGAAGTGTTGATTTGTAATATCTTATTATACTTACGTGTGATCAAATCAAATTAGATATATTGATTTGTATTATCTGATTATTGATCAAATAGGATCAAATCAGACGCTACGTTAGGAAAGTTTCAGATTCTTAGGAATTAGATTAGATTATAGATTCCCCTTCTGGATTCAGGGGATTATTTACTTTTTTATTGATATGCTTTCTCATGTATATTGTGTATTCTTTGAAAGAATAAAACATACTATTCTGATACCAAAACTAACAAGTACATCCATCACCAAGCTTATGTGACAAACGTGCACCAGCTGCTATTCCTCCACATTTGAAGTGACTAAATTGAGCCGCAACAAAATTACCCTTATCAGAGGAAGTGTTCCAAGGTAAACTTTTAGGGAAGGCCAAATACTCAGGACCAGTATCAGGGAAATTGAGGATTTCATACATGAAACAATTCAGTTCAACATTTAAGAATTTGGCTCATATGTCATTGCACTCAATGGTTACATTATCTTTAAACTTCCCATCAAATGGATAATAAGAGGTTAAGGTTTTCGATAGAGAATTTTCGAGAACCTGAGGTAATTCTTGTTTGGAACTTTTATTAATGTTGTGATATAGAGGTCTAGGATAGAAGATAACAATGGGAATGTACATGGTACTCATGAATTGATCAAGAAGAGAAAGCTTGAAATTTCTATGTGGAGATGGAGTAGCAGAGGAGGGCTTAATAATCTTTTCAGAAACTGAATGATTCTTGAGACAACCATTTTAATTACTGATTAGAATGATCTCAAGAGTTTTGAACTGGTATTTTCCAGTTTAATATCTATGCATATATACAGATATAATCTGAAAATAATTAGGTTTGTGGCTTGAATTTATTTTTCATCGGTACACATATCATTTTGGTCAAGATAGTATCACTAAATAACTTTATACTTTCGATATGAATCCTTCTATGAATTCTTTGATACAAGTTATAAAATTATTATGGCCAGCATTAAATAATCATCTAGAGTGGTCAAGATGTTCTAAATTAGACAAAGAAGAAAATTTCTAGATGTTCAAGATAATTAAGGCAAAAGAAGAAAAAATCAAGAACACAATTTAGAAATGAAATAGTTGTTCTTTTCCCTTTCTCAACTCTTGAATAAATCTTGTGGGCTCCATTTCCTCTATAATTCACTAATTAGTTTCGCACAGATGGTTTTAGAAGTCCAGCACAACTTGCCTTGACGCATCAAACTACAAAAGTGCTAGAGTTTTGTAACGACCCGGCCGATCGTTCCGAGAGTTTAGCTCGTTTCTTCTATTTCTGCTTCATTATTTTTGTGGTCCATCTCTTTTGTGTTATGTTGGGTTGGTTGGCTGGGGTTCAGAGTGATTGTGGAGAGAAAAAAGACACTTAGTCTCTTAACTTGGTTCAATAGTTGAAAAAGTCAACCGGAAGTTGGCTTATAGGTATATGATCTCGGAATGTGATTTGTATGGTTCGGATGGCTTCGTTAGGTGATTTGGGACTTAGGAGTGTTTTCGGAATGTTATTCGGAGGTCCGTGGTAGAATTAGGCTTGAATTGGCGAAATAGGATTTTTGGCAATTTTTTATCGGCAGTGGAAAAATTAGCTATTGGGGTCGAAATGGAATTCCAGAAGTTGGAACAGATTCGTAGTGTCATTTGGGATGTGTGTGCAAAATTTTAGGTCATTCGGATGAGTTTTGGTCAGTTTCGGCATCGTTGGCGAGTTTCAGAAGTTTAGAAATCCTTAGGCTTGAATTTCGAGTAAATTTGGTGATTTGATGTTGGTTTGAGTGTTTCGAAGGTTCGACTAAGTTTGAATAATCATATATGACTTGTGAGTATCATTGGTTGAGGTCTCGAAGGCCTCGGGATGAGTTCGGATGGTTGACGGATTGATTTTGGCACTTAAAGAATGCTGGTGTGTTGATGTTCTGTGATTCCACAAATGCGGACGGGTGGCCGCAGGTGAGGTTGGTAACCGCAGGTGTGGGATTTGGGCTGGTCGAGGTGCATCACAGTGCGGAGGTGTTACCGCACCTGCGAGCCCGCAGGTGCGGAAAAGCATAAGGTAAGCGAATTCCGCAGGTGCGGATTTTTTGGCGCAGAAGCGGTCCGCAGGTGCGAATTAATTTCCGCAAAAGCGGAAAGTGCTGGGCAGAGTATATAAATTCCAGCCTTCGCGAATTTTCATATATTTCACCATTTTGAGGACGGATTTGGAGCTTTTTGAGGGATTTTGAAGAGGGATTCAAGGGGAACACATTGAGGTAACGTTTTTGAACCTAATACTCGATTCTATGTTGGTATTTGACTGATTAATCATGAAATTTGTGGGATTTAATGGTGTAATTTGAGGGGTTAGGGCTTGGAAGCTTGAGACTTTGATTTAAGGATTTGAAGGGTCAATTGTCGTCGGATTTTGATGTATTTGGTATGTACGGACTCGTGAGAGTGTAAGGATTCTAATTTTGTGATTTTTGTCGAGTTCCGAGGCGTGGGCCCGTGGGTCGGATTTGGCCGAATTCGGGATTTGTGATGTAATTTGATAATTCTGATGTGGCTTTCGCTCATTTGGCATATACTAATGTTATAATACTGATTTTGGTTAGATTCGGGCTGATTTGTGGTCGAGTCGAGCGGCGAGGGAATTGCGAAGTAGAGTTTTGGCTTGATTGAGGTAAGTAATACTTCCAATATTGGTTCTGAGGGTTCGAAACCCCGAGCTACGTGTTATGTGATTAGAATTGGCTGACGCACATGCCAAGTGACAAGCATGCGGGTGTGCACCATGTGATTCGTGACCTGGTTCATCCCATGGCACCGTTTTTTGGTTCTCTCTTGTTGATATATGTGATTCTGTCTATGTGGCTGATGCGAACATGCTGGAAATGATGCTACATACTATGTTAAGGCTTTCACGCCGATACTGTTGAGACCCGAGTAGTCGTCTTAAATGCGAACAGGCTAGAAATCATGCTAGATATTATGTTAAGGCTTCACACGATGTTGTTGGGACCCGAGTGGTTGCTTATTGCTGTCATCTCATGTGTTTCATTGATATTATATTCTCAGTCCTGTCATTTCATACCATATCATGCCCCAGTCTCGGTAGTTGTTGATTTTGCACATTTTATCATTGATTCGGGATAGTTCATGCATTGTGAGCCCATGTGAGCGAGACTGGAGAGTGATGACTGAGTGAGGCCGAGAGCCTCTTATTGAGTGACAGATATGGATCGGGCTGCACGCCGCAGCAATATATATTGGATCGGGTTGCACGCCGCAGCTATATAGCGCTTGGGTTGAAGGAGCCCCTCCGGAGTCTGTACACCCCCAGCGAGGGAAGTGATATTTGAGGGATGGATCTTTCCTGGACATGGATCTTGTCCGAAGTGATATTTGAGGGATGGATCTTCCCTCGACGTGGATCTTTTCCGAAGTGATATTTGAGGGATGGTCTTCCCTAGGCATGGATCTTGTCCAAAGTGTTTATGCGTGGAGATGGATCTTCTCCCCGAGGCTGGATTGGCCTGTTTTCCATCGGTACTGAGCGACTGAGGTTAGTGACGTGTGTACGTATTCTGTGATGGATCTTCCCTTGGTCGTTGAGCCATATACAGTATCGCGTGGTTGTGAGGTGTATCATTATCTAGATATGGATCTTCTCCTCATGGCTGGATTGTCCATCCTCAGTACTGAGTGACTTCTATCTGATGTGTATATATTCTGGGAGAGGTCTTCCCTAGGCCATGCGAGCCATATACAGTACTGAGTGGACGAGTATTTGAGAGTGGGAGTACATTGTGAATTTCATATTGTTGATGCATTGGCATGTAGAATACGTTGAGGTATATATGTTAAACTGTTCGAAACTGTGTTTATCCTATCACTTGAGCTGCCTAGTTACCTGAAAGCATGCCTAAATTTTCTGTACATTTATTCTATCATGAATATGGAGGTTTAGGCAGTCACTACCTCTCAGTCCACAGGTTGGTCTTGTTACTTACTGAGTTGGTGTACTCACGTTACCCCCTGCACCCTGTGTGCAGATTCAGGTGCCAGGACTGAGCGAGAGCTGGTTTACTCTCTTTGGAGCACTTCGGAGATTGCAAGGTAGCTGCACCGCGTCCGCAGCCTTCTCCCTCTCCTTCCTATTAGTCATTTGTTTATCTCAGACTTGTTTGTAGTAAAGGAACAATACCAAATTTTGTATTTCCCTTTTAGTTGCTCATAACTGATGACTCCGGGTTTTGGGGCTGTTTTTAAATATTTCACCTAACCTTATTTGCTTTGAAATGCTAAAAATGGAACATTTATAAAATGCTGGTTAATAGTTAATCAAACGAAAGGTTTCTTATGTTATGCATAGTGGATCGGCTAGCTTAGTATCACTATAGGCTCCATCAAGGCCGGGTTGGTTTTGGGGTCGTGACAAGTTGGTATCAGAGCCCTAGGTTACATAGGACTCACCAGTCATGAGCAAGTTTAGTTGATTCTTGCAGATCGGTACGGAGACGTCTGTACTTATCTTCAAGAGGCTGCAGAAACCTTAGGAAAACCTCACATTCTTGAATTCTTGTCGTGTGAATCTGTCGATTCCGATAGCTAAATTTTGTTTATTTCATTCTCTCACAGATGGTGAGGACGTGTACTACCGGTCAGGGTGGACAGCCACCAGTTGGGCCTGTGAGAAGTCGAGGCCACGGTCGAGGCCGTGGTAGGGGGAGGGGTGTAGCCCATGCAGCAGTCGGGGCAGTACCTATGGACCCTCCAGTTATTCCAGATCAGGTCCCAATCGTAGATGTTCCAGTGGGACCAGCTCAGGCACCAGTTGTGCCTATTGTTATTCCGGGTCTTCAGGAGGCCTTAGCCCAGATTTTGACCGACGCACCAGTCTTGGTCAGGCGGTCACTGTTTCTACATCAGCAGCTACTTCTCAGGCCGGGGGAGGCACTCATATCCCTGCCGCACGTACACCCGAGCAGGTTGTTCAGGGACTTCAGACACCGGGGGCAGCTCCAGCCCAGCCGGTTGCACCTGTTCAGGATCTAGTGATTCCCGTCATTCCAGATGATGAGCAGCGCAAGTTGGAGAGGTTTGGTAGACTTCAGCCTCCGACTTTCAGTGGTACTGAGGGCGAGGATGCCCAGGGTTTCTTAGACAAGTGTTAGAGGATGCTTCGTACAGCAGGGATATTGGAGACCAGTGGGGTCTCATTTACTACCTTCCAATTCTCAGGAGCTGCATTTACTTGGTGGGAGAATTATGAGAGGCGTAGGCCCGTTGGTGCAGCGCCCCTTACTTGGAAGCAGTTTTCCACTCTATTCTTAGAGAAGTATGTCCCACAGTCCCGCGGAGAGGAGCTGTGCAGGCAGTTTGAGAAGCTGCGTCAGGGTGATATGACGGTGTCGCAGTATGAGATGAGGTTTATAGATATTGCTCGACATGCTATTTGGTTGGTCCCTACAGAGAGAGATAGGATCAGGAGATTCGTGGATGGTCTCACATATCAGCTTCGTATTCTTATGACCAGAGAGAGGGTGTCGGGTGCTACTTTTGAGGAGGTTGTTGAAATCGCTCGAGAGATTGAGCCAGTTCATCGCCAGGAGTTCTGGTAGTTTTGGTGGCATTCCTTTAGGAGGACTTCAGCATGGCAGAGGTCGTCCATTCAGGCAGGCTCAGCCAGGTCGCTCAAGTTATCGTGGTGGATCAGTTAGTCGTGATCCTCACAGTTCGCATCAGGGGCACCCATGATTAAGTGCTCTGCCAACTCAGAGTTCATCTTGTGCACCATCGGTTCAGGGTTCATCTATGCCTGGTTCTTCTAGTGGTTATCTGGGTACTAGGGGTTCCCTTCAGCCCCCAGTGCCATTTTTCGAGAGGGGATGATTTGAGTGTGGAGTTGTGGGCCACACAAAGAGGTTTTGTCCCCGTCTTACAGGAGGTACTTATCAACAGAGGAGTCAGCCCGCGGCTTCAGTCCCAGTTGATGCACTGCCTACCCAGGCAGCTAGAGGTAGGGGTCAGGCAGTTAGGGGTCGTCCTAGAGGGGGAGGTCGATCTAGTGGTGATCAGGACCGATTTTATGCACTTTCAGCTAGACCAGATGCGATGGCTTCTGATGCCGTGATCCCAGGTATTGTTTCAGTCTGTCACGAGATGCTTCAGTTTTTATTTGATTCCAGTTCTTCATATTCACATGTCCATCATATTTTGCCCATTCTTTGGATATGCCCTGTGAGTCTTTAGTTACATCTGTTCATGTGTTCACCCTTGGGGGTGATGTTGTTGTTATATACCGCGTGTGTCGGTCATGTGTGGTGCCTATTGGGGGTCTGGAGACCCCGGTGGATGTGTCATTGCTCAGTATGGTCGGTTGCGATGTGGTTTGATCGGGTGGATGATGTTACTTTTAGGTATGACTTAATGAAGGTGTAAGTTTCAGGAGATGCTCTATGTCTTGATTAACCTCACTGGTGGGGCGGCACTCTCCTGGTTTTTCGGCTGTGAGTATTCAAATTCGGCCTTGTAACACCTACATATTGTATGGGTATTTCCTCATGGTGTGATCGTGAATTGGAAAAGTATTAGACATTCAGACGATGGAATCGAGATCGGATATGGTGATTGGTGTGCTTTGAGGGTTTTGAGTTTGGGAACTCGAATGAGTAGATGATTTCATAGTCGAGGGTTGTAGAGTCGTAGCCAAGGTTAGCCAATATTTAGTGAGAGATGTGATTTAGTCATATTAGAGCTTCGGAGATTCATTGGTCTATGGTGCACGACCAAATTGATTTGGGGTTCCTTAGTAGGCCCTGTGGGGATAGGTGTTTTGCACCGAGTCAGATTGATTGGCTCCGTAGTGCTATTGTGAGGGGTGTCAGTTAGTGGCTATTGGGTTTATATGTGCCCTGGGATGATCTAGGAGTTACCTTCCCTACTTCGGGGAGCGGCGATTCTTTGTTTTTAGGCACACATGGTGCGGTTCTGTTGTGTCTTATAGCGGAATTTGACTAAGGTAAAGTAGATGAATATCGTAGGGTTTGGACGTATGGGTTGTGTTCTTTCAGATTCGTCTGGCATGGTAGCATCCGATTTCCCGTTCTAATGGTAATGCACTTTGAGTACTTGATATCGGGTTTCGTATGGTTTTTTATTTTTAGCAAGACTGTGCGAGGGGTATAATATGGACCAGCATTTGGATAGGGTTCACGTATTGTAACGGAGTATGTTAAATAGGATCCTTGTGTGTAGGATTCATGTGTTTTGGTTCTGCGGTGTGTGGGGAGTTCCTAGCATTGAGTTGTGGTGTTACTCGTTGATATTGCGGGACGGTTTTCTTGTCTGGTGTCATTTTTCATGTTTGGGTACATTTGGGGTGTTGTCTATTAGTGCATGGACTGCATGAGTTATGGATTTAAGCCGTATCGATGTGTCCTGTTATTGAAGTGGTTGTGTCGGCTGAGATGAGGTCATCGAACCTAGAATGGCTGTTATTGGATCTGGTGGCAGCATATTTGGGAGGATATTGACACTGGTCGGCTTAGAAGTTTTGCTATATTTTCTGTCGAAGAGAGGGAGCTCCATCACTTGTTGATACGACGAATGGTTATGGGTTTCTGCGTGTTTCTCTCATCCTGGGAAGTATATTAAGGTGTTATAACGGGCCTCTATTTTATGACGGGTTTATTATCGGTGTAACGACCCGACGGGTCGTTTTGGGATCTAGCACGTCGTTCAGCGGTTTGAAGTCGTGAGCAGCTTTGTTTTAGTTATTATGACATGTGGGCGTGGTCGGAATTTAATTTCAGGAAGTTTAGAATTGATTTGGAAAGAAAATTCTCATTTCAGAAGCCTTAAGTTGGAGAAATGGACTAAGATTGAAATTTTGAGTAAATGATCTCTGAATCAGGATTTGAAGGTTCCAGCAGGTTCGTATGATGATTTCGGACTTGGGTGTATGTCCAAATCGGGTTTTGGATAACCCGGGAGTGTTTCAGCGTATATTGTGGAAGTTAGCATTTTAGAAGGATTTCACGAATTTGGGCTTGAAGTGCATATCAGTGAGGTTGATGTCTGTTTGGGATTCCGAGTCTAGAAATAGCTCCATATGGTGATTCTGGAATTGGGAGCGCGATCGGAAGTGAATTTGGATGTCCGTAGGTCATTTTGGGATCCTTTGGCTAAAGATAGAAATTTGAAGGTTTTTGAGAAATTCGACCGGAAGTGGAAGTTTTGGTATCGAGTTCGGAATGCGATTTCAGAAGTTGGAGCAGGTCCGTAATGTTGAATATGACTTGTGTGCAAAATTTGAGGTCAATCGGGTGTGATTTGATAGGTTTCGGCGTCGGATGTAGAAACTTGAAATTCTAACTTCTTAAAGAATTGGATTTGAGTGCGATTCGTGATTTCGGCATTGTTTGATGTGATTTGAGGGCTCGAGCAAGTCCGTGTCATGTTTTGGGACAAGTTGGTGTGACTGGACGGGGTCCCGGGGGCCTCGGGTGGATTCCGGGTGGTTAACGGATCAAAGTTGAAGTTGGAAAAAGGGTTGAAGCTTGTTGTTATCTGGTGTAATCGCACCTGCGAGGCTTTGACCGCAGGTGCGGCTAAGGGCGCCGCAGGTGCGAAATTTAGGGCTGGAGCTGAGAGGACCGCAGGTGCGGGAGTTTGGTCGCACCTGCGGAGTCGCAGGTGCGAAGAGTGGGCCGTAGAAGCGAGAGATGCTAGGTTGAGTCAGAGCCGCACCTGCGATGGAATTTCCGTAGGTGCGCAGGTGCGAAAGGAGGCCTGGGCAGAATGTTTTAAAGTCGGGTTTTTATCATTTCTCATCCATTTTTCATTTTTCATGGACGATTTTGGAGAGCATTTCAAGAGGGATTTTTGCCAGGCATCAAGGTAAGTAAATTCTTTCCATTTGTAAGATAAATACAAGATTATATGCATGGATTAGGCATGGAAATTGGTAGGAATTTGGGAAATTTTTTAAGAAACCTAGAAAATGTAAATTTGGAATTTAGCCACGAATTTGAGTATGGAATGTAGAGTAAATTGCATGATTGAACTAGTAGGCTATGGGTAGAATGTATCTTCGAGGATTTTGAATTTTCGGGCACGTGGGCCCGAGGGCATTTTGGTCATTTCTACGATCGGGGTTGGAAAAGTGTATAATTTGAATTTGTTGTGAGCATTAGGATGAAATTTCATTGCTTTGCTGTTATGTGGTAGTTTCGGAGCATTGTGCGTCCGTTGGAGTCATTGGAGGGGCTTGGAAGCCGGTATTGGAATTTCGGAGCGAGGTAAGTCTCGTTTCTAACTTTGTGAGGGGGAATCGTCCCCCTAGGTGAATTAATTCAGTACATACTATTATCTTTGGGGGCTACGTACGCACGAGGTGATGGGAGTCCGTGCGTAGCTGCTATTATGCCATGTTCGGGTAGCCTAGGACCTACTAGCATGCCTTATGTATGTACCTGCAACCCTGCCTGTAACATTAAACTGCTAAAATGACCGAAAATGTAACTGAATGTTTAAAAGAAAACTAGAGTTCATATTGTTAATCTTCTAGATAAAGAATTGGTTCCGCTGTGGGTACATGGACTGGGTTGTATCATGGAGTATCACTAAACTTGACAAATGAGTTTCAAAAACCAATATTTCAAAACCTATATTTCATGTTTCTTTTAATAAAGATTTTATCACTTTCCTGAGAAAAAATATTTTCTTGATACAATACAAATTTATTATGTGGATATGTGTAACTTTGGGTGCATGAGTCGCTTGAGTGATTTGCGAGCAGGAATTTGTGTATGTATTCATATGAGCACCTGAGTCGCATATATGATTCGCGAGCAGGCTAGCCGTATTATGTTAACCGTGTCGCATGATCGATTTGCGAGCGGTGCAGATAGATGCATCTATGGTTTGAGTCGTTCTACCCTCGGCAGTGCACATGTTATTATTGTTGGTCTGCATCGTTCAACCCTCGGCATTGCTTGCGCATGATATTTGTTGCGTAGTTGCTATGATATGTGCCTGATTACTGGCCTGAAATATTAAGTTTTCGATTGAAATGACAGAGATTTAAAGTTATTAAAAAGTTTATTTTTGGAAGAAGTTGTTCCTTCCCATCGATTGATTATTACTTGATTAAATCACCATGTTGATTAACTGTTAATATGACGAAGATATAAAGTGTTAAACGTGAACGGAATTGAAAGATATTTAAATCCTTTTTTATAAATTGCCTATGATAAAACCATGCTTAGTGTCACTTGTAAATATTTTAAATTGACCTTTAGTAAGTGTCTAATTTGACCTCTCGTCACTACCTCTCTGAGGTTAGGCGGGCGACTTACTGAGTACACGTTATTTTTGTATTTATGCTACACTTGTTGTGCATTTTATTGCACAGGTACTTTCATAGAAATATGGAGGATTCGGAGACATAGGCGAGCTGCATCATCCGGAGGCGATCAACAGCTAACAAAGTCTCCTTCATACTGTATTTATTCATTGTTAAATTTCCTTGTCCAGTTGTATTTCGGACAGGCTTTGTAATGATCGTATAAATTCTTAGAAATTGCTCATGTACTTGTGACACCGGGTTCTGGGAGATGTATTGGGATGTAATTGCTTAAGTGAAATCTTTAAATCATCGTTTTTAAATTAACAGTCTTTTATTTGATTATCATGTAATAAAGTGAACGGAAATGTTTTCATAAATGTTAAAACCAGAAAGTTATTTCAATTAATTAATGAATTGGCTTGCCTGACCTTGTGTCCGGCGCCGTCACGACCATAGGGATTTTGGGTCTTGACAGCCGGCATTTGGGTGGCTTGGGTGTCTGTTGTGATTTGAGCTTATCGTTATAAGTGTTCGAGATGGGTGAGATATCATGTGATTTTGTCTTGACTTATGACTTTGGTTGGATACAGCAGGTTCAGTCATATACAGTGTGTGGAGGCGTGATTCTGATCTTGCAGATAAGTTTTGGCGTGGAATTTGGATTCTAAGGCGTAGGGATTAGGTTGGATATAGAGGCATTCAAATGTGTTGTGTTATGAAATATATGCGGGGTAGGGTGACGTGGGGTCACCCCCGGGTATGTTCATGGTAAGGTTATTCGGCGGTTTGATGCATTTGGGAACAACTCTTGGCACGTTCGAGGACGAACATTTATTTAAGAGGGGGAGAATGTCACGACATGGCCGGTCGTTCCGAGAGTTTAGCCCGTTTCCCCCATTTGTGCTTCATTGTCTGTGCGTTCCATCTCTTGTGTGTTATGTTGGGTTGGTTGGCTGGGGTTCAGAGTGATTGTGGAGAGAAAAGAAACACTTAGTCTCTTAACTTGGTTCAATAGTAGGAAAAGTCAACTGAAAGTTAACTTATAGGTATATGATCACGGAATGTGATTTTTATGGTTCGGATGGCTTCGTTAGGTGATTTGGGACTTAGGAGTGTGTTCGGAATGTTATTCGGAGGTCCGTGGTAGAATTAGGCTTGAATTGGCGAAATAGGATTTTTGGCAATTTTTGATCGGCAGTGGAAAAATTAGCTATTGGGGTCGAAATGGAATTCCAGAAGTTGGAACAGATTCGTAGTGTCATTTGGGATGTGTGTGCAAAATTTTAGGTCATTCGGATGAGTTTTGTTCAGTTTCGGCATCGTTGGCGAGTTTCAGAAGTTTAGAAATCCTTAGGCTTGAATTTCGAGTAAATTTGGTGATTTGATGTTGGTTTGAGTGTTTCGAAGGTTCGACTAAGTTTGAATAATCATATATGACTTGTGAGTATCATTGGTTGAGGTCTCGAAGGCCTCGGGGTGAGTTTGGATGGTTGACGGATTGATTTTGGCACTTAAAGAATGCTGGTGTGTTGATGTTCTGTGATTCCACAAATGCGGACGGGTGGCCGAAGGTGCGGTCACCGCAGGTGCGGGATTTGGGCTGGTCGAGGTGCATCACAGATGCGGAGGTGTTACCGCACCTACGAGCCCACAGGTGCGGCTGTTTGGGCGCAGGTGCGGAAAAGGATAAGGTAAGTGAATTCTGCAGGTGTGGATTTTTGGGCGCAGAAGCGGCCCGCAGGTGCGAGTTAAGTTCTGTAGAAGTGGAAAGTGCTAGGCAGAGTATATAAATTCCAGCCTTCACGAATTTTCATATATTTCACCATTTTGAGGACGGATTTGGAGCTTTTTGAGGGATTTTGAAGAGGGATTCAAGGGGAACACATTGAGGTAACGTTTTTTAACCTAATACTTGATTCTATATTGGTATTTGACTGATTAATCATGAAATTTGTGGGATTTAATGGTATAATTTGACGGGTTAGGGCTTGGAAGCTTGAGACTCTTATTTAAGGATTTGAGGGGTCAATTGTCGTCGGATTTTGATGTATTTGGAATGTACGAACTCGTGAGAGTGTAAGGATTCTAGTTTTGTGACTTTTGTCGAGTTCCGAGGCATGGGCCCAGGGGTCGGGTTTGGCCGAATTCGGAATTTGTGATGTAATTTGATAATTGTGATGTGGGTTTCGCTCCTTTGGCATATTCTAATGTTATAATACTGATTTTGGTTAGATTCGGGGCGAGTTGTAGCCGAGTCGAGCGACGAGGGCATTGTGGAGTAGAGTTTTTGCTTGATTGAGGTAAGTAACGCTTCCAATATTGGTTCTGAGGGTTCGAAACCCTGAGCTACGTGTTATGTGATTAGAATTGGGTGACGCACATGCGGGCGTGCACCCTGTGATTGGTGACCTGGTTCATCACATTGCACCATTTTCTGGTTCTCTCTTGTTGATATATGTGATTCTGTCTATGTGCCTGGTGCGAACATGCTGGAAATCATGCTAAATACTATGTTAAGGCTTCACGCCAATACTATTGAGACCCGAGTGGTCGTCTTAAATGGGAACAGGCTAGAAATCAAGCTAGATATTATGTTATGGCTTCACGTCGATGTTGTTGGGACCCGAGTGGTTGCTTATTGTTGTCATATCATGTGTTTCATTGATATTATATTCTCAGTCCTGTCATTTCATACCATATCATGCCTCAGTATCGGTAATTGTTGATTTTGTACATTTTATCATTGATTCGGGTTAGTTCATGCATTGTGAGCCCATGTGAGCGAGACTGGAGTGATGACTGAGTGAGTCCGAGATCCTGTTATTTAGTGATAGATATTGTTTGGGTTGCACGCCACAGCGATATATATATTGGACCAGGCTGCACGTCTCAGCGATATAGCATTTGGGCTGAAAGAGCCCCTCTGGAGTCTGTACACCCCGAGTGAGCGAAGTGATATTTGAGGGATGGATCTTCCCTGGACATGGATCTTGTCCGAAGTGATATTTGAGGGATGGATCTTCCCTGGACATGGATCTTGTCCGAAGTGATATTTGAGGGATGGATCTTCCCTGGGCATAGATCTTGTACGAAGTGTTTATGCGTGGAGATGGATCTTCTCCACCAGGCTAGATTGGCCTGTTTTCCACCGGTACTGAGCGACTGAGATCTGTGACGTGTGTACGTATTTTGGGATGGATCTTCCCTTGACTGTTGAGTCATATACAATACCGAGTGGTTGTGAGGTGTATCATTATCTGGGTATGGATCTTCTCCTCATGGATGGATCGGTCATCCTCAGTACTGAGTGACTTCTGTCTTATGTGTATATATTCTGGGAGAGGTCTTCCTTAGGCCATGCGAGCCATATACAGTACTGAGTGGACGAGTATTTGAGAGTGGGAGTACATTGTGCATTTCATATTGTTGATGCATTGGCAGGTAGAATACGTTGAGGTATATATGTTAAATCGTTCGGAATTGTGTTTATCTTATCAGTTGAGCTGCCTAGTTACCTAAAAGCATGCCTAAATTTTCTGTACATTTTGTCATGAATATGGAAGTTTAGTCCGTCACTACCCCTCAGTCCATAGGTTTGACTTGTTACTTACTGAGTTGGTGTATTCACGTTACCCCCTGCACCCTGTGTGCAGATTCAGGTGCCAGGACTGAGTGAGAGCGGGTTTACTCTCTTTTTGAGCACTTCGGAGATTGCAAGGTAGCTGCACGGCATCCGCAGCCTTTTCTCTCTCCTTCCTATTAGTCATTTTGTTTATGCTCAGACTTGTTTATAGTAAGAGAGTAGTACCAGATTTTGTATTTCCTTTTTAGTTGCTCATGACTCCGAATTTTGAGGTTGTATTTAAATGTTTCACCTAACTTTATTTGCTTTGAAATGCTAAAAATGGAAGATTTATAAAATGCTGGTTAATATTGACTCAAACGAAAGGTTTCTTATGTTATGCATAGTGGATCGGTTAGCCTAGTATCACGATAGACGTCATCACGGTGGGGTTGGTTTTGGGGTCGTGACAAGTTTAGTTTTAAAAATTAGATTAAACTGACTTTTCGTTAAAATATATAAATGATAAATAATATTTAACATAAACATATATCTGGAGTTTATGTATACATGAACAATTAGAATAAAACATTGCATTCCAAATTCAAAATTCTTTGGAGAATGCTTCAAAGTTTTATAAAGTGACATCCGTTTGCCCAATCATCAAATAAAGAACTCAATCCACCACCAAAGTCTTATATTGAATTCGTTCCCATAAAATCTTGCTAATTTGTCGTTAACTTAAAATAAATCTTGTTTGTGAAGTAATTTGTAGAGGAACTATCCAAAGAAGAAGACACATGGGAGGTTGAATGTGACATAATTTCAAATATTAGACATCCCCTCCATGTTTCAGATATGACATAAATGAGAATTTTGGCCTAGTTACGTGATGTCCACAACTAAAGGCAAGCTGGTGAGGCCAAGTCGAAGAGAAGGATTAGCAAGCTCTTGAAGGAAAACATACATATGATATTTTAGACAAATTCCACGTCAGAAACGAAGAAAAAATAAAGTGTTATATAAAATATAATACAAGTTTATATGATATATACGTTTTTAAGTGATGTGTCGTAAACAATGGCGGACAAGTTTGTGAGATTTGATCAACCAACAAGTAGACAACAACTGTCATGGACTCGGGATATAATTAATATGGAAGAAATTTGAAGAGAGCATAGTAAGAATATGAAAGTGGGGGCATACTAGAAAAGACATGATTAGGAATGAAGTTATTAGGGACACTGTAGGAGTGGAATATGTGGAGGACAAGTTGCGGGAATCGAGACTGAGATGATTCGGACATGTGAAAAGGAGAGACATAAATGCTCTGGTGAGAAGATGTGAGAGGTTTTCTATGGCGGGTCTGAGGAAGGGAAGCGCGAGGCCTAAGAAGTATTGGGAGGTAATTAGGTAGGGCATGTCATTGGTTCAACTTGCCGAAGATATGACCCACGATAAGAAGGTGTGGAGGTCGAGGATTAGGGTTGTAGGTTGACAGATAGTAGTGTGTTCTTACTAGGCCGACCAGTAGTACTAGGACTACTTTTGTAATTTCCTATTTATGGTTCTTTATTATGCATGTTGTGCCATTCACGCCCATTACCATGTTACATTATTGCTGATAATCTTTGCTACTTGGTTGCTTTATCTTCACTGTTCCTTGAGCCGAGAGTCTATCAAAAATAACCTCTCTATCCCTATATGAGGTAGGGGTAAAGTATGCGTACACACTACCCTTCCCAGACCCCGTTTATGATATATACACTTTTACTTGATGTGTCGTAAACTAATGGCGGACAAGTTTGTGAGATTTGATCAACTAGCAAGTGGACAAAAACTGCCATGGACTCGGGATATAATTAATATGGAAGAAATTTGAAGAGAGCATATTAAGAATATGAAAGTGTGTGCATACTAGGAAAGACATGATTAGGAACAAAGTTATTAGGGACAAGGTAGGAGTGGCATATGTGGAGGACAACTTGCGGGAATCGAGGCTGAGATGGTTCGGGCATATGAAGAGGAGAGACATAGATGCTCCGGTGAGGAGGTGTGATAGGTTGTCCATGGCGGGTCTGAGGAAGGGAAGAGCGAGGCCTAAGAAGTATTGGGGAGGTAATTAGGTAGGACATGTCATTGGTTCAGCTTGCCGAAGATATAACAAACGATAGGAAGGTGTGGAGTTCAAAGATTAGGGTTGTAGGTTGACAGATAGTAGTGTGTTCTTCCTAGGCCGACCAGTAGTACTAGGACTACTTTTGTAATTTCCTATTTATGGTTCTTTATTATGCATGTTGTGCCATTCAAGCCCTTTACCAAGTTACATTGGTGTTGATATTCTTTGCTACTTGGTTGCTTTATCTTCACTGTTCCTTGAGCCGAGAGTCTATCGAAAATAATCTCTCTATCTCTATGAGGTAGGGGTAAGGTATGCGTACACACTACCCTCGCCAGATCCCGTTTATGATATATACACTTTTACTTGATGTGTCGTAAACTAATGGGCGGACAAGTTTGTGAGATTTGATCAACCAACAAGTAGACAACAACTATCATGGACTCAGTATATAATTAATATGGAAGAAATTTGAAGAGAGCATATTAAGAATATGAAAGTGTGGGCATACTAGGAAAGACATGATTAGGAATGAAGTTATTAGGGACAAGGTAGGAGTGGCATATGTAGAGGACAAGTTGCGAGAATCGAGGCTGAGATGGTTCGGACATGTGAAGAGGAGAGATATAGATGCTCCGTGGGGAGGTGTGAGAGGTTGTCCATGGCGGGTCTGAGGGAGGGAAAAGCGAGGCCTAAGAAGTATTGGGGAGGTAATTAGGTAGGACATGTTATTGGTTCAGCTTGCCGAAGATATGACCCATGATAGGAAGGTGTGGAGGTCGAGGATTAGGGTTGTAGGTTGACAGATAGTAGTGTGTTCTTTCTAGGCCGACCAGTAGTACTATGACTACTTTTGTAATTTCCTATTTATGGTTCTTTATTATGCATGTTGTGCCATTCACGCTCGTTACCATGTTACATTGTTGCTGATATTCTTTGCTACTTGGTTGTTTTATCTTCACTGTTCCTTGAGCCGAGAGTCTACCGAAAATAGTCTCTCTATCTCTATGAGGTAGGGTAAGGTATACGTACACACTACCCTCCCCAAACCCCGTTTATGATATATATACTTGATGTGTCGTAAACTAATGGCGGACAAGTTTGTGAGATTTGATCAACCAACAAGCAGACAACAATTGTATGGACTCGGGATATAATTAATATAGAAGAAATTTGAAGAGATCATATTAGGAATATGAAAGTGTGCGCATACTAGGAAAGACATGATTAGGAATAAAGTTATTAGGGACAAGGTAGGAGTGGCATCACTGGAGGACAATTTGCAGGAATCGAGGCTGAGATGGTTCAGGCGCGTGAAGAGGAGAGAGATAGATGATCCGGTGAGAAGGTGTGAGGGGTTTTCCATAGTGGGTCTGAGGAAGGGAAGGGTGAGGCTTAAGAAGTATTGGGGAGGTAATTAGGCAGGACATGTCATTGTTTCAGCTTTCAGAGGATATGATTCACGGTAGGAAGGTATGAAGGTCAAGGATTAGGGTTGTAGGTTGACATATAGTAGTGTGTTCCTCCCAGGACGACCAGTAGTATTAGGACTACTTTTTTAATTTCCTATTTATGGTTATTTATTATACATGGTGTGCCATTCACAGTCGTTACCGTGTTACATTGTTGCTAATATTCTTTACTACTTGGTTGATTTATCTTCATTGTTCCTTGAGCCAAGAGTCTATCGGAAATAAAGTCTCTATCTCAATGAGGTAGGGATATGGTATGCGTACACACTACCCTTCCCAGACCCCATTTATGAGATCAAGCTGGGTTTCTTATTGTTGTTATTGTGTAATAAAAATCTTTCCTTAATCCATATGGAAAGAAATTTAAGATATTACCTACTTGGAGTATGATTTAAAAATATTTTCATAATAATAAATGAAATGTATGGGCAAATCCTATTTGGAATATGAACAGAAGATGCTCTTCCGCCCTATAGATAGCCACCTATGAGGATTGGTATTTTAGTAGATACATATATAGTATTTGTGTTTTTTTTAAGAAATCTTTAACTTCAAGAATTTACTTACGAAGTAGATTGACTATTAAGAATTCAAGAATCCTCTTTCAGGTATTTAAAAATCTATTTTGTGTTTTATTTTGAGTCACACTATGAAAGTTTGGGAGAGAGTGGTGGAGGACAGGGTGAGGAAATGCGTGTCTATTTTCGAAAATTAGTTTGGATTCATGCAGAGGCGTTCAACTACGGAAGCTATTCATTTGGTAAGGAGATTAGTGGAGCAGTACAGGGAAAGGAAAAAGGATTTACATATGGTGTTTATTGACCTTGAGAAGGCATATGATAAAGTTCCGAGGGAGGTATTGTGGAGGTGTTTGGAGGTTAGCGGAATTCCGGTAGCGTACATTAGGGTGATTAAGGATATGTATGATGATGCTAAGACTCGGGTAAGGACTGTGGGTGGTGACTCAGACCTTTTCCCTGTGGTGATGGGATTGCACCAGGGATCGGCTCTTAGCCCATTTTTGTTTGCCTTGGCGATGGATGTACTTTCACGTCACATCCAAGGGGAGGTGCCTTGGTGCATATTATTTTCCGATGATATAGTGTTGATTGACGAGACGCTTAGCGGAGTTAACACGAGGTTGGAGGTTTGGAGAAAGACCTTGGAGTCTAAGGGTTTCACACTGAGTAGAACCAAGACAAAATACTTGGAGAGCAAGATGATCAAGTTATCCCCAAGAGAGCGAGTTTTAAGTATCTCGGGTCTATTATCCAGGGTAATGGGGAGATTGACGAAGATGTCACACAACGCATCGAAGCGGGGTGGATGAAGTGGAGGCTCGCTTCCGGTGTTCTATGCGATAAGAAGGTGCCGTTAGGACTTAAGGGTCAGTTTTATCGAGTGGTCGTTCGACTCGCTATGTTGTATGGGGCTGAGTGTTGGCCAGTCAAGAACTCCCACGTGCAGAAGATGAGAGTAGCAGAGATGAGGATGTTGAGATGGATGTGTGGGTGTATCAGGCGAGATAAAATTAAGAATGAAGCTATCCGGGACAGAGTGGGAGTAGCCCCCGTGAAGGACAAGATGTGGGAGTCGCGGCTGAGATGGTTCGGACATGTTAGGAGAAGAAACATTGATGCCCCTGTCAGGAGGTGTGAGAGGTTGGCCATGGAGAGTTTGAGAAGGGGTCGAGGTAGGCCTAAGAAGTACTGGGGAGAAGTGATTAGGCATGACATGGCGCTGCTTCAGCTCACTGAGGACATGACACTTGATAGGAGGGTGTGGAGGTCGAGGATTAAGGTAGAGGGTTAATAGGTAGTTTATCGTGCTCAATGATAGGCTTAGTAGCATGGATTTCATTTCATATTCTTTGATTTTTATTATGGTATGTGGTTTTGTTCGCCTTAGGTATTATATTCCGTGTTGCTATTATTGGATACAGTTTGGTTTTTTTTTTCCTCCTTCTTCTTACCCTTTCTGAGTCGAGAGTCTATTGGAAACGGTCTCTCTACCTGCATTAGGTAGGGGTAAAATCTGCGTACAGACTACCCTCCCCAGACCCCACATATTAGGATCAAACTGGGTTGTTGTTGTTGTTGTTGTATTTATTTTGAATACATCCTAAACACAAATACTATTTTGAATGGCTTTTACATCTTCCAGTAGATATTTATGTTTAATGATGCTTTATCTTTTTCCTTATTTCCATCTTCATTTTTTTGTGAGAAACGCGAATTGCAAAGTTGACAAAGAATAAATTTAACTGTTCAATTTAGGTGCGCGTTCGATCCTACAAGCCAACTAGAAGGAGAGGACATGATCCCTGCAAAGACTTGTTCCCATATGCTTGTGATCATTTTGAAGTACTGTCTCCCTTGTATTCTTTTATTTTGATATCATATGCTAATTTATTACTTTAAATATAATTTTGAAGAGGGATAATTTTGGGATGGCAAAAACAGCCCAAACCCATGTAAACCGCCCACCCATCCAGCATTTAATGGGTTGGGTTTGAAACATTTTTCTTGGTGGATACGTTTGGCATAACCCATCTAGACCGTGACAAAGTTTAGCCCAAAGTTAACACGTCAATACGTAATGAAGATTTTTCTGGAATTAGTGTTTTCTGCTACAAAGTAATACCTTTTTTAAATAAAACTAATCAAGACAAAAAGAGTCTTAAATATATTTGGGACAAAAATTATTCAAGAAGAATCAATCATTGAAAAAGATATACTATTGAAAAATCCATATATATATTTAAATATCCGTAGTTATAAATTCATAATATTTGCATTCCTCAAAAAAAATTGTTCTTTTTAGGTGGAGGCGATAATTAGTGAGAAAGAAAAATAAGTATAATTCCAATTGTTGTTTGTTAAATTTTATTCTACTTCTAAGCCGTACGCTCAGTTGATATTTTAATCACGAGGGAGCTTTGTTAATTATTCGTGATTACCATTGATTCAACAACTGTTGAAATAGAAAAAGTTTGTGATAGAAATATTGGCATGAATCTGTAAAATGTAGAAAGTAATTATGCTTAATTAGCGATAATTTAGTATTTCAAAAATTTGTGACCGTAAGTTTAAAAAATTTATAACTTTTGGTAACATATGAAAGAACAAAAGTTGGGTCAAGTTGGGCGAGTTGGGATATCATTATTTAGCTTATTTTGACATAACTCATCTTAGCTCATGTAATCTTTGGACAGATTTGAACAATGACCCATTTATTGGCTCAACCCTTTTGGCCCGCCCATTTACCTGATAATTAAAAGAAATTTACATCATAATTGATGCAGATAAGAATTTGCACCTTTAGTTCCTAATATATCGACTAATTTTGATTTTGGTCCTAGTAATATCTGGTCAATCACATTTAACCTTTCAACTGATCAAAATATGCAATTTTGATCCCTCTACTCTTGCATCAACATAAATGTAACAAAGTATAACTGTTAAACAATTTCATTACTCATGTTTTATGCCAGATTCGTACTTTGTTAAACAATATCTGGGAATAACAAAATTCTAAAAATAATCTGAATATATCATATTTCCTATATAAAGGGGAAAAACAATCATATTTTATCATATCATGTATAATGATTTATGAGACAAAAGATTATAATATCCTTTTTGTTCTCTTTTCTTTTACCAACTTTGAGGCTAGATAGTAATATATCATATTTTGATCCCTGTTGGTCCCAAACGCCCACGCAAGTATATGTGGTCGTAGCAAGTAATATAATGTTAAATCGAATGTCAAACCCACAGGGACTTGCGTAAACTACTTGCTGAATCACTCTAATTGCTATTTAATCAAGCCAAAATAAAATCCAGGAGTGTAACTAATTTATACTACGATTCTATGAAATAACTAATTATCAAGTACGAGAGTATTGTTTTGTATTCAGTAGAGACAAATATTTCAGGGTTGTGATCAATTCACCACTCGTATTGCATTCTAA